>JARHVA010004747.1:0-20000 GCA_037957365.1 Torreya grandis
TATCCCCTAACCTAGAGATCTACCTCCCAATAGGGATAGCCATAACCTTGAGGTGGTTCCATTGTCTCACTTGAATGAGGATAAGTTTGTCCCATCTCCTCATTGGGTATAAGTTAAAGTGACAATTTTTATTTTTATTTTGTCATTCCTGGTGGGACTAGAGGTCCATTCCTTGAGAAGTTTTGGTGTTCTTCTCAAGATACCAACCACTAGAGGGAATTCACTAAGCACAAATGGGGACTCCAAGTACATATCTACTAGTTGAGTGATTTAGGTATACCTATTGAAACTTGTTTTCTTGTTTCATTTTATTTTTTGATTAATTCATGGAGAATTGTGAGTTTGAGATTTTCTTGACATAAGTTGAGGAGATATGTCCTGCTTTGCCTATTCCTCCTCATTATGAGAAAGTTCTTGTCTAAACTTTTCATGAGCCATATGTTGCATATAATCAATCCTCCACATATTATAATCCACATAGTCCACCTAATCCATCTCCAATTCATAGTATTTCTAGTTTTAAAAAAAATATTCTTGGCTACCAAGACTACATGTTAGACCTTGACACTAGATATGGTGATGGCTATGTTATCCCTAGTGTTTATATTAAGAGTGCAATAAATGCTTTGGAACAACTCAATATGGAGTCGATACGTATAGAGGGGGATATTTAGCCAAATATTACCTATGAGATGCTTGATTTTTGTGGCCTAAATTTCCATCTAGAGGAAAGATTGAGAGCTCATGAACTAACCTCCATCTGGTAGTCTCAAAGTATCCCAAATTATTTATTCGTTCCCCAAAACTTCTCCTCCTAGAAATCCATTCAAGAAAGTAACCAAGGGAAGGAGATATCATGATGGATCAAGTTGGTACATTTGAAAGACTAGTGAGAAATAAGTTTTATCTTTTGAAGCTCATCTTGAAAGGGAGATTTTAATTTTCAATCAAGTTTTGAGACAAACCATCATTTAAATTAAAGGTGAACTCTCAAATCCCATTTCCACAAGTTTCCATCAAGATGCCAACCCCCAAATAGACTTAAATTTTATTGAATATATCATTCAATCTTCACTATCACCTCAACCCCATGAAAACATCCTGAACCTACCTTCCTAAAATGGAAAGTGGTGTTGGTAGCTTGTGAAGAAGGGAGCAAATTATGATTAAATGGAGAAGTTACTAGGGGATAGAAACTTGAAATCATGCAACTCCCTCCCACCCCTCCTCAAGACGCTATTGAACCCATCTTTTCCACACCTCTAAATGATCAAGGTTGCCCTCCAAATTTTGAGAATTGCATTTCTACTTAGGAATCCCCTTTGGGCAAGCTTCCTATTTTTAAGGTTCTAATGTTGAAATCACTAAGAGGGAAGATGAGATTGAAATATAAGATTGGATTGAAGAGGAAGATGGGCTGATTTTAGGTTGTGAAGAGAAGGAAGAAAAGTCTCCTTGTGTTGAATAATAGGTATTGAAAGAGGCTATCTTGGACCCTAAGGAAGAAGAGGAAAATATCTTTGATGTTTCTCCTTTTCATGATGTAGACCAGTCACAAGATGATGATACATGGCATATTTTTGAAAGAATATACAGTGAAGGTAAAGCCCTCAAAGAGCCTACAAGTTATTTGGAGCTAATTACTAGCCATGACAAGTAAGAGGTTGTCTCTCAAGAGGGGGACATGTGGCAAACCTATGTTCAAATGTTAGAGGACTATGAGGAATGTGAGAACACCAAACTCCTAAACAAACAAGTCCAAGGATGATAGAGAATAGGTATGTCTTGAAAGCATCATCATGAAGAGAGCCTAGATCATAATGGAACAATATATGATGGTCTTGGGATTTTTGAAGATGATTTGAGTTTGATTCAATAACCTACTATGAGGCTTCCTTCACCAAATTCCAGAAGAACATGAGCAAGCAAAACTTCCACATGGTCATGATAAAATGCCCTTTGAAGAGTTTGAAGACATTGTGACCATTGAGAAGGAATATGAGACCTTTCAAGGATATACAAAAATTGAAACAAGCTATCTCATACATGGATTTTCAATTTTGTCATGAGGAAATGAGGGGACAAAAATATGAAGCATGATTTGAATTCCAAGAGGACTTCATCTACTTTGAGAATGTATGGGAGATTACTTCATTGGATAATATACAAGACAAAGAGCAAAGACAAAGCAAGAGTCATCTAACACCCCATCCAAGAAGAAGCATGCCTAGAATCCTCACTCATATAGTGAGGAATGAGGACCTAAAGTAATTACCTTTTGACCCAAGAAGGGAGGTATGATTAATATGAATGTACATATTAGTTTGCTTTCAGTTATGTCTCATTTTCCCTAAGTACTTAGTAGCACAAGTGTATCCTTATTTTATGTCTTGTTGGGTATTTTTATGTGTTATTCTTTCCATTTGTGTGTTTTAAGGTAATATTATCTATATTTTTGGTTAATTCAAGGTCTGGTCTTGATGTTTCCAAGTGTATACTGACTCCCTTGCCCAATGGATAGGATAAGGCTACTAATCCTTAACATAGGCAAGCATGTTACCCCTAGGAGTTGCCAAATTATTGACCAAATCTGACTTCTATTAAAATATGGTCAACCAATACTATTTTTAACTTCTTAATAAATTTTTATGTGTCCTATAGGGTGTCACTTTGGTTTATCATCTTACTTGGCCTTGTCCTAGTCCTTGTCTAAGATCATCTTCCTTGAAATGACCTAGTCAACCAATGTCAAACTTGGTCAAGCCTTACTCAAACTTGGTCAAATGATAATATTGTGTCAAATTATCCTAATATGGTATTTAACATGCTTTAATGTGTTTTAAGTCATAAATTAGTCATTTGTTATGTCTCATATGCAAAAGGGGGTTTGTTTGGCCACGTTTTAGCCTATCAATTGACTTGTATAGAATTCCAAGAGGGAAAATTTGTCACCAAGGTGATTTTCAATGTCGAATAGGTTACAATCATGTCAGGGATAGTTATATGTCAGCTAGGAGTTAGTTATAGTCAGAAAAGGGCAATTTTTCCTTTGATTTTAGGGGCTTTTAGGCACTTGTATGAATTTCTTGAGTCCACCATCATCTAAAAACGTGGGTGGAGTGTCTCTTCACCTCCATTCACCAATTACCATGTTTGGTGTGAAACAATGTCATTATAAAGTTCATTTTAAACTTATTTTTCTTCATCTTCCATTGGCAAGCTAAGGAAGGACAAGTTTAACCACTTGGTATGGAGTGTACAGGTGCATTTGGGAAGAACAATTTTGGGGGTGGATTTTAGTGTAAGATCACTTCATTTCCATAAAAATAACTTGAATATTGGTGGATCCTCCTTTATTAACCATCACTAACACTCCAGGTAGCCTTTTACAAAATTACATTTAAAAGGGGTATAGTTTGGCATTTATTTCTTATTTTCAAGAATCCATGGAGTTATGTGGGTTTTATATAGTTTTTATAGTTTGGAATATACCCTCTCCATGTTTTTCTCATCATACAACATTTTATCTCTCATTGCCCTTGAAGGAGATTTACATGTTTGCTTGTTTCTCAAGTTTGCTACTTTAAACATATAATCTCCTTTTCCCAATGTGGAAGGGTTTCCATGGTGATGTTAGTATGCTTTAATTCATGTCTTAAAAGTTATTCCATTGAATCACCTTATGAGAGATCAAATTGGCATACTCCTTCAAAGCAAATTGCCTAATTTCCTTATTCACTGTCTAGTCAGTTCACAGTCATCTTACTTGAGCTTCAGGAGGTTTGTACAAAGATGTGAAGAGTAAAATCATGGTGTAATTCAGTTTGAGGATTTATCATTATAAAAGGGTCTTATATTTAATTCCATGAAGGTTAAAATGCTATAAAATTTGGAGTTTTCCTTCAAGAGGATAAGTTGACTATATTGGGCTCACAATACTTAAAAGTTGCAAATAGTGGCCTTGGAAGGTGATCTAGGCATCCAATTTGGAAAACTCTATATCCGTATTTACCTAAAATAAATATTACAATTTTGAGAGGCAAAAGGTAAGTGAAAGATATATTTTGAGCACCTAAAAAATGGCCAAAAAACTATTGAAAAGTTTCAGTGACATCTATAGGTCTAAGATCAAAAGGGTAATCTTTATTTATCAAAGTTGAAAATAAAGTATTTCATAATGTATGAGTGGTTATAAATTATTTAAGTGTAATTATTGAGCTAAAATTATATGAAAAAGTTAAAAATTGATGTCTTGACTGCCAACATACCCTGCTTTATCCGTACATTAGGCCTGTGAGAGTACACGTATAGGCAAAAAGGATTAGAGTTTGTGAAACAAGTGTAAGTATGATAAAGATGAAGAGGGTTATGGTTTATAATCAAAAAATTACCTCTATCCAATCATGGACACCATGACCAAGTCCATTTTTCACCAAATCAACCTACAGGTAGGTTTAAAATGCTTAAACATAGTCATGTGGCTAACACTCAGGTGGTAAGGAGAAGGTTTGAAGCATGGACTTTTGTTTGAGTCTTTAAAGTGGATTTAAGTGAAGTTAAATATGGGTGAAATTATTTATATTATTATTATTATTATCCCATATACAACATTATTAGGCCCAAATATTGCTAAGGACACACCTATGGGGTCAGAACCATGACTGTGACAGTCAAGGCAGAGGGGTACTAGTTAAGGACTTGAGTATGAAATGAAGATAGATTAAGGGTTAAAAAGGAAATTAAAACATTATTATGTTATTATGACCTAGGATAAATTCAAATGAGGTCTAAAATCATAAACCAAGTCTCTAATGACCCCGCATGACAACGCAAAGGCATGTACAAACTAAGACAGATAGTGAGCTGAAAAGAGGTCTTTCTTGTGCCAAATGACATGGGGTTGATGGAGTACAACTTGTAAAAGGTGAAGGGTGACCTAAAATACCATAAAAATTATTTAAAAAACTTTATAATCCTATTTTTTTTGTTATCAACCTCTAAATATAGTTAAAGTAACCCTGTCTTAGTTAAAACATGAGACCTAGTCTAGGTTGCCAAAGGGTTAAGAAGTTGTTTAAGGGGAAAGTATACTATGGATGGTTTAAATTAATCATATTAAGTATGGAGAATCACTAAATTTCATAAATAATCTCAATTAAATCCATTAAACCTCCTAATACAACCTATACCTTGCCTACCTTCATAGTTTGCCTTCTTCATAAAGTTTGCCTTGGGAATTTCAAGAGTTTGAAGGTAAAACGGAGGAGTTATAAGATAAAATTTGGTAAGAAGTACCTTATGAGTCAAATAAGGTAACCCAATCATAAATTTTCCAAAACTAGTGGTGTAGATCCTCTCTATTTTGTCTCAGAGTAGGGGTAGTTTTCTCATGCATGAGGAGACAATTTGAAGGAAAAATAGTGAAATTGAGGGACAAAAGGTCAAGAAAGCCCAAGTGATGATTGAAAAATATGGAGGAAACATAAAAAAAATATAAAATAGCTTGATATAATTCTTTTAAGAAAGCAAGATGCTCTAACCAAGGAGGGGCACAATCATGTGTGAGGGAAGCCCTTAGGCCTAAAGGCCTAGTTGAGGGTCATATGCATTTTTAACCTTGTCCATGATTTTAACTTGAATAATTAATAATTTTAGGGTAATATTGGAAATTTTGGATCCATTTCTAGGCAAATTAATCCATTTAAGAGCCATTTTGAGTCTAAGGTATAAGTAGACCTAGTTGGCAAGGTATAAGCATGTTTCCAAAGCAAGGGTCAACTTACTTTATATCTTAAATGGATCCATTATAATGATGTGATAATGTTTATATGGAATATTAATAGGTGTTAAAACCTTTAATTTATAGGATAACCACCAAAAAGCCATTATTTGGCTTAGAATGTGCTCAAACCCTACCAATTTTGTAAAATTGACTCTAATGGTCACCTTCAAGTACTTGGAACTTTCATATATCTTTTCATGGTACCTTTAAATAATTTTATAAGTTATAGGGGCTCATTAAAAATACATAAGTGTAATTTATATATGATTCAAATGTGTAACCTTTACGAACAAAGGTTAAGATCAGAAATCCCTCTAAAACCCTTGTAAACCCTCTTAAGAGACCTAATTGGGAAGATGAGCCAATTTTATCATCTATATTAAAGGTAAAGGCCATGAAAACACTTGGATTATGTATATGACTCTCTAGGTATTCTCCACATCCCAATTTTTTGCATCACACCTATACGAAAGGGGTCAAACAAGTCTTATTTTGACCACTTTTTATGTTTTTATAGGCATGAAAGAGTTTCAAGAGATAAAATCACTTTCGGGAGAAGGTATAGGAATTTTTATAGGTCATAATAATTTTTTGATCTATATTTAATCCTAAATGTGTTTTCTATCTCTCTCATTTTGGCCAGTCATAGGGAATAAGTAGTGAACACTTGAAAAAAATCGTAAAATTCATTTGGGAAGCCTTTTAAGGCCTATTTGATGAAAATTATGATATGAACACATTTAAAAAGTGTCATACCTCAATTTTCATGGATTTAAATATAAAATTTGAATTTTTTTGGTGCCAAGTGTGAGAGGTGTAGGGGAAAGGGCTATTTTGAGATTGTCTTAGATGATGGTGCATGGATAGATTGATAAGTATGATCAAGAGCCTCTCTAATGCATGTGATGACCTTCTAGTAACCCCTCCTAATTATAACCATCTTTATAATTTATTATTTTTAGTTACAACATAGTTTTGGAAGGCCAATTGTTAAGGGTAGTTTTTAATGCATGGAAAGGAGTTTTTAAACCATGTATAGGTCATAAATGATTCCAAATGACATTTTTAAATCTTAACACTACATAAAATAACCCCATATTTCTCTCTCATGCATTTTTAACTTATTTTATCAAGTTGAAACATGTACAAGTGACTCTTGGACTGCCCTTCTATATCTCTTCCCATTTCTTCTATAAATTGATCCTTCTTGGCTAATTGTATGAAATAACTCCACTTGGGTCTGCCAAAGCCCTACCAAATTTGTGCCTTGAATTAATAAAGATAAATAATTTAACCTCATTCAAATATTTCACTAATTGTACATGATAGTGTTTAGTCTTGTGCAAGTTTGATGTCTATTTACCTTCAGTTGTTACTCCTATTAGTACCTAGTGTGTTATGATATTTTTCTTGAGGTTCAACAAGAAGTGTCAAGTGAGGTTATAGGTATAGTGAATAAATCATTTAAAAGTGTTTTATAATGCCTATTTCCTAAGTATTCCTAGCCTATGATATTTCTAAGACCCCATGTTGAAGCATTGATGTGTGTGTGAGAGAGAGTTGATGTTGAGTAAAGTGTATATGTAACTTGTTCTTGGTTCCAAGTGCATGTCAAAGAGTGTGAGTAAATAATACATTTATTGTATCAAATCCAATATATTAGGATTAATTTTCATGTTATTATTAACCCTTTTAAACCCCCTAAGTGTTATTAGTAAGATATGGATTTAGTGATGCATCAAGGGGAGCTATCCCCTAACCTAGAGATCCATCTCCCAATAGGGATACCCATAGCCTTGAGGTGGTTCCATTTCTCACTTGAATGAGGAGAATATTATCTCATATCCTCATTGGGTGAAAGTTTAAGGGAAAATAGTTTTTTCATTAGTTAGTTCATCTCCATTAAGTGTCTTCAATGAGGAGGAAAACATTCTCAAGTACAAGGTTTTCAATCACTCCTACTGCAAGTATTATTTTTGGTCTTCATGGTGGTCACACTCATATGTTCCCAGGTGATAAATAATTAATAAAATACCCCTTAAATATATATATATATATATATATATGTATGTATGTATGTATGTATGTATGTATATATATAGATATGTATATATATGTATATATATATATATAAACATATATATATATATATATATATAAATATATACATATATCTATATACATAAATATATACATATATATACACACACACACACACACACACACACACACACACACACACACACACACACACACACACACACACACACACACACACACACACACACACACACACACACACACACACACACACACACACATATTAATGTGTTTCCCCTTGGAATTAAATCTTATCTATGCTCTCTAAGTATGTTTTTGCTCTTGAAAAGCTTGTATGGTATTTGAGCAACCTTTTCCACGTCTGAGTGTCAATGTTTGGTTTGAGTGTCATTGATAAATATACTATAACATGAATAATATACAATTTAACCATTTATATTCATAGAGAGTGATTTTGCTGATCCAAATTCATCTTCAAGGAAGGGCTAATGGTGTGTTTCAGTCACACCAACCTGTAGGCTTATAAATGGACATTCATGAGTCCAAGTATACATTTGAAGTGTTTGATAACATTAAGGTAGATAATTAATTATTTGACATAAATTCATAGTTGAATGTCTCCATTTAAGGTCATTAAATAAAGTGTGAGAAAATGAATATCTTTCAACTCATGTGAATCATTCGATACATTATCCTATTCACCTTAGAGAACATTTGAGGAACAAGCGATA
This sequence comes from Torreya grandis, assembly GCA_037957365.1. Taxonomy (NCBI): domain Eukaryota; kingdom Viridiplantae; phylum Streptophyta; class Pinopsida; order Cupressales; family Taxaceae; genus Torreya; species Torreya grandis. Next base: position 8,575 of record JARHVA010004747.1, read on the forward strand.
TCCCCTTAGAGTATGTATACTCTTTGAAGAGATAATGAAAGTTTCACAAGGCATAAATGGTACATGGATTCAACAAAAATAGAAAATAGAGGTAAGAAAAATAGGTAATACCTATAGTACATAAATACACTTCAAAGAGTGAATATGTCTATAGCTTGAGAAAGGGATCAAATGAATGTGTTGAACTACTAACAAGTTCTAATATCTTCAATACCAATTGCACTATAATATAGTTAAAGTTGATAGTCATATTCTCAAAAATATCAAGAGAGCAATACCTAAAACTAAGCCTCATTATATAGGGATTTAGGGTGAATAGAGTTATAAAGTATGAAATATATGAGAAAGTTGAGTGGAAATATAAATACAAGAGTCATGATTTGAAATATGATCAATCTAACACTTTCCTATTGAGGTGAGCAAGAAAACCAAGGTCTAATCACTGTATGCATAGCCAAAAACACATATAGGCCTACTTATTCTACGTAATTAATCAAATTTAGAAACATAAGGTGTGAGATATCTATTAAGTATGCAATAAAAGCTATTAGTAAATGAAACATTAACTTAACTTCTCTGAATAATGATATTGAAATTTGGAGTGATATCTCATAATGAAAGCCAAGAATGCCTAAATGGGATTAAAATCTCTTTTTTCATGATATACCTAATGGGAAGAACATCATAACTTAGAAGAGATTGAATTTTGAAATGGTGTTTGACACTTTCAAAATATTTTTTGATTTCACTAAAGCTTGCACAGTCAAATGTCTTAAGTAAATTCTACAACCCTACAATAACTACCTACAACCAGTTTTGAATGGAGTAAGAGATATGTTATGACTCTCTAGGTAGGGTTAAATCCATATTGATATATAAATCCATAAGCACCTAAGGTAACATGAATAAATATTAAACATAATCTTTCATAGCAATAAAACCACCTACAAGGGTCTCTAAAGGCCAATGATAACCTACAACTACACCCTAAGGTTTTATGAATTGACTGTGTAAGTGCCATAGAATGAAAAAATGGATTATGTGGGATAAAATGAGTGACATAAGTGGTTAATATATTGATTCACATTCTCTAAAATGTGTTTGAGTTTTTATATCACTCTCTTCAAAGGCAAAATATTGAGAACATGGTCATTAGGCCTATAGGCTTAATACCCTCCTCAAGGCATTGACACTTAGAGATTCAGGTCAAGAGAAAGAGGGGTTGAATGGAGACTTGGTAAAAAATTTAAACTCTTCCTAAGGTGTTTTTATAGGTGATATAGGTATTGGTTTGCATAAGGGAACTTGGAAATGGTCATTTTGGCCTTTGTCACTCAAGAAGTAATTTATCACACTCAAAACATTCATGAGGATTTTAATGGGACCCATTGGATATTATAGGTTATGGAGGGGTCACCTAAAAAAAATATTTTGGCATTATGAGGTAGAATGAGGATTTGTTCTTTGTGAACAATCCTTAAGAATGAAACATGCTTAAAACCCTGATATTGACCAGTTGAGACAAATAGCCCCATTAATCATATTTAATGGCATATTTTTCTCTTAAAAAATATTTTATGATTTTAATTACTCTAATTAGGTTCTCTAAATGTAATTTATATGTAATTGTAGTTATATAGATTGTAATAAATTCCCTATTTTTCATGTGTTTAATGTTTTGTAGGGGTTTTGAGTAAATGAGAATTTTAAAACCAGTGGAGGAGGTAATTTTGGATGTGTTACATATATTAAAATAAATAAATATTCAAAATATATTCTATATGTGGTTAAACAAGGCTCATTTTCCAAGGTAGTCTCAAACAAGATTAAAATGAGACTAGGTGGCAAGGTCATTTCATGGTTCTCACAATTCCATAGGGTCTCAAGATCTCAAAATTGACATTGAGATTGGTGAAGCCTATGTAAATTTAATAAAATTATTTTTGGTAATTTAACACATGTGGGAGAATTTTGGATTAGGAAAATAGGGTTATAGACAAAGAGGCCTAATTAAGGCCTAATTGAAGAGAGAGAAAGGAAGAAAAATGGACATCTTGTCAAAATATAGACATGAAACTTGAAATTTGTTTGTAAGACCATAATAGGTCCTATAATATTCTATTTTTTTCATTACCCTCTATCTATTATCATACATACGAAGGTTTATAGGTTTTTAGGGCTACAAAGAAAATAGGCCTAATGAGAGCTTGAAGAGAAAAATAGAGTCTTGGGAGTTTTTATAGGAACCAAAATGGTTTTTTTTAGGTGTGATAAGATATAATAATACCATCCATGGATATAAAATGAATTGGAGAATATGAAATTGAGTTTTGGGCCACTTAGACCAAGCTAGGTGTGGGAAATGAAGAATTTCAAGACACATGCATGTGAATGATGGAATGCCAGATTATAAGAGTTTATTAAGTAATGATAGGTGTCCAAATAGTTTTTATGAATGAATTCATGTTTAATTTATGATTAATAAGTCCACTTTACCCTCTTATTATGCAAAAAAGTGTAGTTTTCAAGAAGGTAGTCAAGGTGTCAAGTCAAGTTCTAATTTCTACGTCACATGGAGGGTTGGAGCATATTTAGGAGTGAGACACATGGATTTGGAACTCTATTTATTAATTTTACATATCTCCCTTTATTATTGTAACTCATGAGTGAATTTGTCAATCCTCTTCTTCTACATGCCTCTATCTCTTCATAATTTTTTATATAAGCCACCACCTTTTGCTTTGTAATGAATCCACATCTGGTATGGAAAAGCCATGATAGTTTGAGTACTTATCATAACTTTGAATAAAATATTTAAATATTATTTTGAGTTCTTAACTTCTTTTCTAAGTGTGTGAAGTAGTTTATATTTGAATGGCAAGTGATACTCATCTCTCATTGTGTTCATATTACTCTTTCATGTTTTCTACAAGTAGTCTACTCTCTAACAAGTCACATGAAATGTAGTTAGTGTTATTGTATATATTTAAGTGTAAGGAAGAGTAATAGTGCCTAAAATCATACCTCTTATTCATCCACCTTGATAAATTCATTGCATTTTACCTCCATGTTGAAATACTTATGTTAGAGAAACCTTGGATGTTGATATTAGTTTTGTGAATCACCTATCATAGTTCAAGTTCATGGTAATATTGTGGAGTTACAATTGATTAATAACCTCATCAGGTTAGGTTTATTTCAAGTTTATCTCTCCCTTTTCAACTCAACAAGTTAGTTTCATAGTTGATGAGCTTAAACAAATATATCAAGGGAGATAGCCCTATGAACTAGAGGTTCACCCCCACTATAGATAACCCATAGGTCTAAGGGTAATCCCATTATTTCACTCAATTAGAGTATGTTTTAACTACCTTTTTAAGCATGTGATATATTGAGAGGGGGGTGAATCAGTATATCATAAATCTTATAAACTTTCCCTTAATCAAATTCCACTTTAACATACATTCAAGAAATGCAATAAAACTAAAATAATAACCATCACACAAGATAGAGAGAGACACTAGATTTAAAATGGAAACCCAATGTGGGAAAAACCATGGAGAAAAATCTCAACTATATGAATGAGCACCAACTCAAACTATAATATTCACAAGCACCAACTTGCAGGAGCACCAACCCCTTTGCTGAGCACCAACACAACAACTATTCATGAGCACTAACCCATAGGAGCACCAACCCCTTTGTTGAACACCAACACAACAACAATTTGTGAGCACCAACCCACAGGAGCACCAAACCCTTTACTAAGCACCAACACAATAATAATTCATGAACACCAACCCACAAGAGCACCAACCCCTTTTGTGTATACCACACAACTATCTCTCAATGTTGCTATCTCAACAAATGATAGTTCATTACAATATCTCTTTTCTCTCTCTCCTTTGCTCTTCTAAGCTAGATATAACAAATACAAATCATAATCTCTCTCACTACTCTTCTAAGCTAGATATTACTATCTCAAATCAAACTCTATCTCCCATATTACAAATGGCTTCTCAAGCCTTTATTTAGAGCTTTCCAAATGACCTTTGGAATTCACCCTTTGTGACCCTTCAATCCTCATGGAAAATGGTGCCAAACTTGAATTACCTTTTATATCCTTACATTTGAAAAGTCATGTGGTGACCCTTCATAAGCAAATATGTCCTTTCCTCTTTTGTCTTTATCTTGGTGAATTTTTGTATTCCTCAAAGTGTCCCTTCATGATAAATTATGCCCTTCCTCTTTTATCTTCACTTGGTGACTCTTGGAATTCCCCAAGATGACTCTTCATGGGAAAATGTGTCCCATTATTATTTTGTCTTTACCCCATGACTCTTTGACTTCTCCATGGGTCCTTTTGTCTTATATGCAACCAAAAATATATTTGTTAATATTAAATAAATATTAACACACATTAGCCAAGATATAACTATTACAAACATCATTAAATGCAATAGGGCCTTTGTCACCAATAATGCTAGACCTTTGACATCCATGACAATATTTCCAACAATCTCCCCCTTTGTCATTGATGGAAACCTCAATCCTACAACTACCATATCCTAAAACCTACACATATTGTCATTTAAAAACATACAGTAACTCCCCCTTACTATAGCAAACTGTACATATTCCCTATACATGTGTCTACACCTATACTTGTACCTTTTATTTCCCCCTTTGACATCAATGGTGAAGGGCCTACTTGGAGCTAACACTTAGCTCCCCCTTACCTGATGCTAAACCTTAATGGTAGGAAGTAATATAAATTAATCCCAACTCATCTTGTAGATATTTGAATGTGTCCTTTGATCGTGCCTTTGAGAAGAAATCTGATAATACATATAGATTGTTGCCTATCCTTTGAGCATCTGAAATCAACTCATTTGAATCTTTTCTTCTAATCTCACAACCTTATACATAAAAATTTAATGTGTATCCCTGATCACATATTTTACTTACACTCAATAGATTATACTTAAGACCTTTTACATATAAAACATTCTTAGTCTTGGTTCTACCATTATCCAAACTCACAATACCTTTTCTAGCTATCCTAGCAGTGGTTTTATCTTTAAATTTCACTGTGCCACCATTGATGTTCATTAGAGTTATGAATTTACTATTGTTTCCTATCATATGCCTTGAACATCTACTATCAATGAACCATGGCTGATCTTCATTTCTTACATGCAAAGTTGTCTAAACCAACATAAAATCTTTTGGTTATTTCTTCTACCATGAACATGTCTGAACCTTCTTCTTGATGAATAGAGCCTTGAAAATTTGGTCATTCTTGACTAAATTAAACATGCTTCTATGTTACCAAACTATGTGTTTGAAGTTTTTACATTTGTAACATATTATGGCCTCTTCACCAAAGCTTGATAGAGGAGCAAAAGAGCTATAGCTTCTGCTTGAATCTACATGACTTTCCTTCTCCTTATTTATGAAACTATTATCTCTTTTTGACATTCTAATTTATTATGACCATATCCATTACAATAAAAAAAAAAGTAACCATAAAAATAAGACCTGTCTATATATCTGTAACCTAATTTCCTTTTGTAGCTTTATTCCCTCCAGCCTTCTTTGTTTGAAATGTCTTCTGTACTCTTCACTTCTTCCCTTTCTTTTCCTCTTTTGTATGAGCTTCAACATAGCTCTTTTTATTTTCAAATATGATACCTATCTTATCTAAATTTTCCTTTTGGATTTCTAATATCTTATTTATCATGTTAGTGATATCCTCAAATTTTGAATCACTAACTACTTTATCATTGACTGCTTTCTCAATATCTTCTTTTAAAGAGGCAATTTCAATAACATACCTTTCACATTATTTTCTTACTTTTTTCAGCTATGATGTTATATATTTTTCATTATTTTTATCTTATTCAATGTGTGATGTTAGATCATAAATTATTTTGTTTGACTCCTTTTCATTTTTATCAATCTAGCGCTTCAATCTTCTATTCTTCTTCCCAACAACTTTACACTCTTCTAAGGAACAAATGAGTTCTCCTTCTAGATTCACTTTAACTTCATCCTCTTCTTCTTATTGATAATATATAATTTTTATTGTAGATGAATCTTCATATATGGCCATAAATAGAATCTCTTCTTCTTCTGAATCATTGACTCCACTATCTTCAGTTGAGTTAGGATCTTTAGAATACAGGCTCTTTTCTCAAATCCCTTCTTGAATTTACCTTTGAAATTATTTTTTTATGTAGAATTTCCTTCTTCATCATCACCATCATTACCCTTATTTCGGAATTTATCTAAAAAATGTCTAATCTTTCCAAAATTAAAACATTTAAAAGGTAATTTTCATTGATATTTACTTGTTCCCCTTTTCAACTTGCGAATGAAAATAGCTCCATTGTCAACTTTATCATCACTAGAACTATAAATTGATTATTGAATCTTAGATTTCTCTTTCTTTGATGTCTTGAAAGTTTCTTCTCTCTTTGAGGGTTTATCTTGTTCATTCCACATCTCATATGCCATGAGTATACCATGAAGCTCATCCATCTTTAGCTTGGCTAAATTCTTCATCTCTTTGATTGCTGAAACCTTTGCATCATATCTCATTGGTAGAGATATAAAAACCCTTTATATCACCATTGAATCTTCCAATGTTTCTCCAAGACTTTGAATCTAATTTAATTTTTGATCAACTCATAAAATATAACTTGCTATATCTTCTTCTTCTTCTATCTTCAAACTTTCAAACTATCTTCTAAAAGTCTAAAGCTTAGCTTGCTGAACCTTTCCATCACCTTTATAAATATTCTCAAGTTTTACCCAAATTTCATGAGAAGATTTATATTTCATAACTTTAACAAATTTAGATTCACATAAACCACATAAAATAGAATATAAAGTGTTAGCATTACATTCACTTACCTTCTATTATGTTGGAGTAATTACAAGTGTCTATGGCTCTTCATATTCCTCCACCACTGCTTTTCATATGTCAATTATAAGGTCCATCAAATAAGTCTTCATTATTATGCTCCAAATATCATAATTCATCCCATCAAACAAAGGTGCCATATTTGTAGAAAATCCTTCATAAAATCAGCCATCATGTTTTCCCGATCTACCTTCAAGCTGTAGAACATTTTTAAAAGGAACCTACTCTGATACCAATTGTTAAGCACATGATATACTAAGAGGGGGGGTGAATCAGTATATCATAAATCTTATAAACTTTCTATTAATCAAATTCCACTTTAACATACATTCAAGATATGCAATAAAATTGAAATAATAAACATCACACAAGATAGAGAGAGACACCTTATTTAACATGGAAACCCAATGTGGGAAAAACCATAAAGAACAATCTCAAGTATATGAATGAGCACCAAATCAAACTAAAATATTCACAATCACGATCTTGTAAGAGCACCAACCCCTTTATTGAGAACCAACACAACAACTATTCATGAGCACCAACCCCTTTGTTGAGCACCAACACAACAATTTGTGAGCACCAACCCACAGGAGCACCAACCCATTTTCTAAGCACCAACACAACAATAATTCATGATCACCAGCCCACAAGAGCACCAACCCCTTTGCTGAGTACCGACACAACAACAATTCATGATCACCAACCCATAGGAGTACCAACCCCTTTTGTTTATACCACACAACTATCTCTCTTTGTTTCTATCTAAACAAATGATAATTCATTACAATATCTCTTTCCTCTCTCTCCTTTGATCTTCTAAGTTAGATATAATAAATACAAATCATACTCTCTCTCACTAATCTTCTAAGCTATATATTACTATCTCAAATCAAACTCTATCTCCTATATTACAAATGGCTTCTCAAGCCTTTATTTATATCTTTCCAAATGACCTTTGGACTTCACCCTTTGTGACGCTTCAATCCTCATGGAAAATGGTACCAAATTTTCATGACCCTTCATATCCTTGCATTTAAAAAGTCATGTGGTGACCCTTCATAAGCAAAAATTTCCTTTCCTCTTTTATCTTTATCCTGGTGACTTTTTGTATTCCTCAAAGTGTCCCTTCATGAGAAATTATGCCCTTCCTATTTTGTCTTCACTTGGTGACTCTTGGAATTCCCCAAGATGAATCTTCATGGGAAAATGTGTCCCATTATTATTTTATCTTTACCCCATGACTCTTTGACTTCTCCATGGGTCTTTCTTTTGTCTTATATGCAACGAGAAATATATTTGTTAATATTAAATAAATATTGACACACATTAGCCAAGATATAACTATTAAAAACATCATTAAATTCAATGGGGACTTTATCACCAATAATGATAGACCTTTAACATCAATTAAAATATTTCCAACATACCTCTCTAATGGTGAAAAATTAAGTTACAATATTGACCAAGATACAAAAAGGTATCATGGTGAATATTCATTAGTTTCCCATAACACAAAGTCACATTGTACCATTATTCATTGATATGTTGATATCCCAAAAATAAGTCTATAGATAGAAATCATTAGCCATGTAATGCACAAAACCTCTATAGATAGTACCTCTATGAGCATCAATATAGATATTTTATCAACCCAAGCCTAGCATGTTTTATCTATATAAGGGAAATAGAAAATCTTTGGTAGAAAGATAGTCCCCTCCTCTCCCAGAGAGAAAAACATGTAACACTTCTACATGGATAGATGATACCTAAAACAAAATGATTTAAGATCACTATGACTTTGAAATGATGAGGATAGATGAATAAGAAGTCTATCAAGTAATGCTTGTATAAATTCCTAGAGACCTATATGAGAGTTAAGTGAAAAATGAGTTTTTCTTCTGGAAAGTAGTGTGCATAGTACAAGTGTGAAAACATGTACCAAAAGATATATAGGGTTACCTTCATGATTATCCTCCTTATAACATATTTTATACTATAGGACAATAAGTTGAGTGAGTGAATATGACAAAATCATTATTCAAAGAAAGGTGACATGCGACTTCTGCTCAACTAGACCCATTTATACCATTTCCTAAGAGCTCCCTAGGGGTCCTTCACCATCAAAGAATAAAATGAAGGGTATATCTAAAAATTGATGAGAATTTTATAATTTTTATATTTGTATAGTTTTATATTTCACAAGTTAAATCACCACATTCCAAAACATAGGTAAAATAATAAATGCAAGTAAAAACTACATGAAAAATTAAAGTAAAACTAGTTACTACTAGTAAAATGAAAGCATATGTTTCTAAGGAAATAGTATAGGCAGTATCATCTCAATCATCAGAAGAAGATCCAATCATAGGCATTTAGGAGCTATAAATAGAGTAACAAACCCTTTAGGAATAATAAGCAGCCTATGAGGAAGCATAGAGTGTCGCAACACATAGGGCATGTAAAGAGTAGAAATGATAAAAGAAAGAGGATGCCCATAAAAAACTGGTAGATGAAAAAAAATAAAAATAAGTCATATAATAAAAATAATATAAAGAGGCTAAGGTTCCAACACAAGTCACAAACATAGAATAACTTATCAAGAAAAAGGAGGCTGAAGAGTAGAAAAATATAGAAGGCAAGGAAAAATATAAGAAACTATAGGTTTAGGAGATGCATAAGTGAAGGACAAAAAAGAATAATAGAAGAAGGATGTAGAAACTAAGGACCAATTTCAAAAGGATTTATTAGAATAAGATGAGAAGAAGAATAAATCCCAAGAAGAAGAGAAGAAAAATAAAATTGATGTGGAGGAGAAAAAGAGGAAAGCAGATGACAAGGTGTAGTAAAAGAAGAACACATAGGAAGAAAAAGCCACTACACAATAGAAGCAGGATGAGGTTGAGCACAAAAAAATATAATAAGAAGTAATTTAGATAATGAAATCTATCAAATAAGAAGCATGGGAAAAGTAACAACATAATACTAGCATTGTGAAGTAAGATGACACTCCTATGACACAACTACTATAAAACATTTGGATTCGAGATGTACCTACTTCATCCTCCTAATGCACCACATTTTCACTTCCAATTTTACCATTGAAATAGGTGCCTACAAGAATTTTAGCCATAAAATTATCACTTTACGCACTTACCACTGATGCATCTTTAGATATTTTATAGTTACCATTAGCAAAATAGATATGATCATCTACTTTTTAAGAATCCATTACACAAAAAGCATCATCATTAGAGACACAAATGGAATGCTTATAAAAGAATAACATAGATTTGAGATAATAACTTCACAATCATAACATGATAATTAAGGACACATGTCCATGGTTGTGTACATATATCATTATAAGCCAGGTTATTTTGGACTGCCAGTAGTTGCCACTTCTCCTTACACAGCTATTACATGAATGGCAAACCATTCATAAGGTCCACCAATTTCAAAAGAAAGGATAAAAAACTAAATCAAGGACTAAAGTTCTATTTGAAATAATTTAAGACTATTAACATGTTTTGAACATTACCTCAATCCAAGAATCTCAAGTGGCCCATCAATTTCTTGACTAGAAGTAATAACTTGACATAATCTAGGGAAGTACACAACATGAATTTACAGAGGAAAAAATAGCTAAGGCAACCATAGAGAATTTGGCCACAATGTTTGAGGACATGGATGTGTCACTACAAGAGTCTAATAGCATATGGGAAATAGTCATGAACCACCTATAAACATGGTATAATCAAATGATGAGAATCAAATTCATAGGAGTACATGCATAATGGCATGTCAATAAGATGATTAATCTCTAACAAGATATTTCTCAAAAAATCATCACTACAAAAGTTGTATTGGTTATCACATAGGATGATGGCATCCAATCATTACTTATTTATCAAGGATGAATATGAGCTATGCTATATATAATTCATGATTTTTTTCTTGACTAACAAGCTTACAAGGTAGACTTGGCCACTTTTGATAGTAAAATTACACTTTTGGTGAAATTTCCAAAATTCATTCCTCTAAGTCAACTTCAATATATTATTTAATAGTGAAAGAATTCATCCTAAAGTTTTATTCCTTCATCTTATCTTACATCTCACACTTCTTCCTCTTCATCCATTCAACAAATGCCACCACCTACCAGTTAGGTACTACAAATTTAAAATTTTGAAGTTTTAATCTCATTTTCATAAGAGAATTATTTCACTAGTCTATTGAAAACCTACAAGGGTAGTAGGCTAGTATATGAATTAGTTGACAATTTGAAAGGATAGATAAGTAGTGTGCATGGGGTGAAAATTGACAAACAACACCTTGATTAGTTTTTATCAGTCCCACCTTTTTTTTGGTCTTATTTATAAGGTAAATTTTCTACATACCTATATGATTTTGTCTTAAAATTAGATAATGTATTAAGTATAAGAAAGCATTAGTGGGTTAATACAAGCACAAAACTACAACTTTGGACGTATGTGCC
>JARHVA010004747.1:25000-197500 GCA_037957365.1 Torreya grandis
TCAAACATTTACTATTTTATATCTTAAAATTTTATTTTTTTCTAGATAGGATTTTGTTTTATGTAAGGTTATAATTATAAAAATCCAACAATAATAGAATATATACTAATTTTGTGTAGGGTAGGGTAGGTTAAAAAAATAAAATTGGTTGATTTACATGCAAAGAGAAAGTGATCATCTAAGTATATTTTTACCTAGGTAGTTGAATTTTAATATAGGATCATAAATATGGTCTAAAAAAATTAACAAATATGAGTAGAATATTGGAGACCGTCTACAATTATCAATAGAATAACTTGAAAAATAATTCTTGAGTGGGTTAGTAGTACAAGTTGGGAATTTAGAGGAGGAAGAAGTTTAGACATTCGATAAGGACCCATATATACCATATTTAATAATTCATACTCTATCACCTCACACTCAGGAATATTACATTTAATTCCCTCCATCCTCACCCAAATTTCTTGCTAAGGAAGCATTTAAATCCCTTCTAGCTCATAAAAGAAACATAAAACCTATAAAATTTGCTAGATTAGATTAGATCTTTAGTGATTCTAATCCTTCAACATTGTATAAAATACCTTATATCCTTCTAGAAAAATACAAAATCTCTATTTAATAAATACCTAGGAATACAAATATTGACAATGAATTCAAAGAGTGGGTGGCAGAATCTTCTAGTCTACGAATTAAAATAGTATTCATAGAGGACCATCAAGAAGAGAATATTGCCAATGAGTTTGAAAATTTTGAATTCCCCATTCACACCCTTGGGTTAAATGAATATATAAATAATATAACTCATTATTACCTCCCTAATTTTAGAGGAAATACAAGTGAATAAAGAGATACATTCCTCTTTGAGTTTGATATGTTATGCCATAATTATGACTATAACCAAGATCCTCAAAAGATGAAGTTATTTCCAAAAACTCTCAAAGATGCAACTCTTAAATGGTTTATGGGATTGGGGAAGGATGAAATTTATACATGGGAAGAAATGAATGATAATTTAGTATCTATACTATTATCTAGGAATAAATAATAGAAGGGATGCCATCTTTAGGCTAACACAAGAGAAAGATGAATCACTAGAGGATTACATGGAGAGGTTCATGTTCATCTTAAAAAAATAAAAGTAGAATGTAATAGAAGATAATCCATAAAATTGATATTATTTAAGGGAGTTAGAGAATATTTTTTAGAAGCATTAGACCTAATGATTGGAGATGTTTCAACATTGTCCTTTGATGTCTTAAAATTCTATGAAATAATTACTCTAGATCAGCCATGAGCAAAAATCGTAAAAGAAATATACTTTATTCATATAATATAAATGGAATCTAAAAATTGAGTTAAATAATATACTATAGGATATGAAGTAAAAAATCACTATACACATGGATACTCAACTTGATACATTACATACAAGGAAAAATTAGGAAGAAATGAAATAAGCGTTGACAATTTATTATCCAGATTATCATAAAAATAAAGTAGAAAAAATATCAGGCTATGTGATTAAAGGAGGATATAATAATATAGGATAATCATAATATAATATAAATACATGAAATTTGTGGATATGGAGATCATATTGTTTATGTGGCTCAATGTAGGCAATGACCACCTAGGCCATTTAATCAAGGTATGCCATCTAGTGTTGTATTTCTAAATTCTCAATTATTAGCTAATTGGAATGGAACTAATTCATCAAAACCAATATAAAATCAAAACTATTCTTATAAAAACAAACTATCCCTAAATATTTATAAACCCTCCCAAAGCAATTGGAAACCACCTCAAAACTAGTCTTGGCAACCTCCACACAAAAACTAGAAATGGTCTCATCCTTCTAACCCATGGTAGAAATAATGGATAAATAACCAATATTGGTTCAATTATAATTTTTCCTTCCCATATAAATAATAATTTCAAAAACAACTAACAATATCCTTAATTCTAAATACCCAACCATATCTTAGACAACCATATGTACCTACCCAACCTATGCCAAACCCCACAAATAAGTTGTTTCAACCAAAAAAAACCATTGAAATAATGCCATATATAATTAACACAAATTAATTAAGTACACTTTTATTTAGGATGTATTTTAGCCAAACCCACCTCACCCATAATCATGTAAATTCATAAGGAGATTACATACAACCATACTAATCTAGAATCCCATGAACCTATTACTACTTTTGAACTAATTTATACTACAACACAAGGAGAGCCTGCCAACCCTCCTTTTCCTAAGAGGTTAAATATCCAACATCTTGACCAAGAACATGAATTTTATATTCTAGGATAATTAAAAAATGGGTGTAAATATTTCATTATTACAAGGTATCAAATATGTACCCATTTATGTTAAATCTATCTGTGAATTATGCTTAAATAAATGTAGACACAAAAGGAAGGATCCAAAAACTATCCAAGTAGTTGGCCAACTTGTAGACATCCTTTCAGACAATATAGTTCCACCCAAATATTCTAATCTAGATTGTCCTGTAGTCAATTTTAACAGTAATTACCAACTTATACCAAATACATTAATGATTTAGAAGCAACCATGAATGTTATCACTATGGAAACCAGACACCAACTTGGACTAAAATAACTTCACCCAACACCTATTATATTAAAAATGGATGATAGATCAGCCATGAAACATAAGGGGATGATTGAAGATCTAGTCATGATTGGAAATATATGGTATATTCGATCATTATCAAAACAAAAACTAACCTAGGAGGCTACTGAATTATCCTAGGGAGGTCATGGTTAGCCATAAATGATGCTTTCATTGGTAGTAGGTCAGAAAAAATGTTGATTTCAGATAAAAATGACACAAAAAAATTAGTGTTATATCCCCCAACCAAGCTTTCCTATGAAGAATACACACCTTATTGGGTAGAGGATGTATATGAGCAACATGTTCTTTTCACACTTGATGCATGCTTGATCGTATCACATACATCAAAGATGAAGAGGAAGACACACTCCTTTCTCATGTTTTACAAAATACATATCAAGAGGACCCTAAAATAGATAATCTCTTGTAATGTACAACATGCCATCTAGAAAATATTTTCCTTGAGATTGGTCCTTCTAAACATGAAAAAATCATTAGAACCTTCAATCAACTATTTCTACACCATTATAGTAATGCCCCACTATATGGTAACATTGAATCCATGTTGTCCCTATCTAAGCATGTCAAAATCCTTCCAAGAAAACCCCTAAATATCAAACCTCAATAAGAAACAAGTTAGTCACTATGATCAAAAATTAGAAAAAAAAAATTCTTGGGATTATCATGATATGAAAGGTATCCATTAGGATCTATACACCCATCACATCTAAAACAAATAGGAATGGAAAACCATTCACCAGCCAAAATGAAGAATGAACCATGTTGTTAAAGATATAGTTAAAATTATGTTTTAAAAATTATTAGAATCAAGTTTAATCTATCCTATTTATGATAGTCAATGGGTTTCACCCATTTTAATTTTACCTAAAAAGGGGTTAAATGGCATATATGTGTATACTATAGGGAATAGCTACTAGGAATGGTCATTTTCCCCTTCCTTTCATTGATCAAGTCCTTGATACATTGGTAAGAAAAACACATTTATAATTTCTTGATGAATTTAGTGGATATAATTAGATCAAAATAGAACTTGAGGACAAGATAAGAATACCTTCACATGTCTTTGGGGTACCTATGCATATGCAATACTTCCATTTATTTATGTAATGTTCAATCCACTTTTTAATGAGTTGTCTTGAATATCTTTTTTGATCTCTCCCATAATTGTGTGTAAATATATATTTATCACTTCACCATTTATGGAGACACCTATGAGAAATCCATTAAAATCCTTGAGAAAGTTATTCAACATTGTAAGGACCATCATTTATCTCTAAGTCATGAAAAATGCTATATACTAATGATAAAAGGTATTATCTTGGGACATCATATCTCACCTGTAGGTATTATGGTAGATCCTACCAAGATAATTATAATCAAATATTTGAAAATTTAAATGAATCAAAAGGATGTTATAAGTTTCCTAGGACATATTGGTTATTATCAAATATTTATTAAGGAATAGCAAAATTTCAACACCTTTATTTGTTTTACTTTATAAAGATATTTTTTTTGGAATGCTACATGTTAGGAAGAATTCCAAGATCATAAGATTTATTGAAAAAAATCCTATGTTAATATTTCCTAACTGAACTCATCCATTTCACATCCATACATACACTTATGATTATATACGAGGGGCTATCCTTAGATAGAAAGAATAGTCCTTAAGATAAACCACTTATTTCATGAACAAAAACCTTTAAGGAGCTAAACTCAGCTAAACAATCATAGAAAAAGAATTTATTTTCTTAATCTATGCCATCAACAAGTTTAGACATTAAATTATTAGGTATCAAATCTTCATCCATATTGATCATTCAAAAATTAGGTGTTTAATAAATAAACCTCTAGTAACTATCAATTTTATTCACTATGAATTCTTAACTAATAATATAAGTCTGTAGTAACTAGTAAGATAAGTATATGGTTTATTTTAATACAATAATTTGATATAAGAATTTTTGATATACTAGATAAGGATAATGTAGTTGTATATTTTTTTGTCTCGGTTATAATCCAATGAACAAAGTTCCATAGTAAATGACTATTTTCCTTATGAACAGTTTTTTTTCATTAGCTATTAAAAATCCTTGCTATGTAAGCATTGCTAACTTTTTGGATACAGGATTACTACCATAACATTTTTATTCTAAATAAAAATATAATTTAATCAAAAGAAGTGGTCCATACTCATGGATTTTTAGGTACCTATTTTTCATAAGACCATATACAATTATGCATTGGTGTATTTGGGAGGATGAGGTTGTTGACATACTATAAGCATGTCATGATGAACCCCATGGGGGTAAATTAATTTAAAAAAAGTACTACCATCAATATTATAGCTACTAGATAGTGCTATCTTACTCTCCATAAATATTCCTTCAAATACACTTGTCATTATGTTTTTCATAGAAATTTTGCTTATGTTCTTTGGATGAAAGAGAAAAGAAACTCGAGAAGGGTATGGTAGAAAAACCTGATGTATTGTGTATGCATTGATCTAGATGAGTGTATATAATCCTATTTGGCTTGGAATAAATGACTTGAATATAAACAAAAATACTCAAAGAAAGGGTTTGGTTAGTTAGGTATTAGGGTGGATTTCCTAGCAAGCTAGATCCAAGAAGCATGAGCTTCTTTAGAGGATGTCAATCCACACTTTTAAACATTCAAGTTATGAAAGATAAAGTACATAAATAATATAAGGTACTAAAATTGAGTATAAGAAGTGATTGATAAAAGAATAGATGAAATTAACTGATTATATTAATAAGTAGATCAATACTAATGCTAAATAGCTTGAGTGTGGTTTATAAAATAGGGTAGGGTTCTATGAACAAGCAAAAGGAAAGGAATTTAGATTTGGTTGAGGTCCGGTGGGTGAAAATAGCTTCTTATTATTTTATCACATAGTTAATATCAATGGTTGGGATGACCATTAGTGATTAGGGTATCCATCGTTGGTTGAGGTAACTATCAATGGTTAGGGCAGACTGTCGATATTCAGGGTG
This sequence comes from Torreya grandis, assembly GCA_037957365.1. Classification (NCBI taxonomy): domain Eukaryota; kingdom Viridiplantae; phylum Streptophyta; class Pinopsida; order Cupressales; family Taxaceae; genus Torreya; species Torreya grandis. The sequence goes on from JARHVA010004747.1 coordinate 30,683, forward strand.
ACCATCAATGGTTACTATCGATTAGGTCTAGTCAAGAAACGGTTATCTTGATGAGGTTAAAGAATGGAATTTTGAGAGATGGGTTCAGGATAGGTTGATTATGAAAGGAAAACAAAGTAACTAAATCATTGAAATTAGATACTTATCTTGTTCGTTATTGACTTGATGAATAGCAGAGGTAGTTAGCTGATAAACTCATTGGTAGAGTTTGGGGAAGTTTTGGTAGAGTAAAAATACTTGGCTATTAGATGGAAGCACTTTGGATCTCTATCACACTTTCTAGTTCATTAGATCATTGGAAGAATAAATAAAAATTGAATTCTGATGCAAGAGGCTCTGGCTCTAGATGAATAATTAATTTTGGATCCATATTCACCCTCTCCTCCTATCTCTTTATAAGAAGGAAGGAGAGGTGTAATAATATGTTTATAAGAGGTTTAACAAGTAGTTAAAATTTATCTTTCACATGCATTGGTTTACACAAAAATTATATGAGCTAAATATAAAAAAGTAATTTATATTTGAAGTTAGAGTTTGACTATTCAGGAAGTGGAAATTTGACCATCAATGGTCAAGCCTAATTGTCAATGGTTAGGGTGGTATTTTGTGGTCAAGGGTGAAAGGTAAAGTTTGGTAAAATGTGGGTTAGTATGACTCAAGTTTGGTTTATGGTTTAAAGGTTAGGGTTGGTCCCTAGGGGGTCTAAGGGTGTTTCAACACTTGGAACCATAGTGTGTGGATTTTTGATGTCTACATTTGCCCCTTTTTGCTATGTAGTTTGTATCAACAAGCTGTAAGACAAAAATGGATTTTGGGTCAAAGGTTCAGTTCTCTCAAGTATTGGAAGAGGCATTCCCCCTCAAATCAAAAATCAATGAGGTGAAATAGAATTAGATACATTTCTAATAATTGGTTAAGTTTTTGTTGAGGTAGGTAGTTGATGGGTTGGGAAGTAAAGCATAATCATGTGCACAAATTATGATGAAGTGTAATATCCAAGATTGTGTATTGAATATATTGTTATGGTTGGTTTGTAAAAATTAAGGTTGGTATTAGGAAGACAAGTGACAAGTGGACCATGTGACCATATGGGATAATTGGGTTACAGTCATAAATTCAAGTCTCCTAGATAAGGTCAGTGTTTTCATAGGTATCTAAGGTAGGAAGTACTCCCATGAAAACATAAATTGGCCAGATGTGCACAAGGTAGCACAAGTTCAAAATGTTCAACTTAGAAATGTAGTTGGTGTAGTCAAAGGGACCAAATAAAGGTCATTGCAAAAGTATGTGATAGTTTGGGCTAAAATGGCCAACAACAAGGTAATGTGGTGGTTGTTGAGGTGGGTGGAGAAGGTAATCTCCATGGGTGGGAACTTGGTGTGTGTGAGTATCAAAAATTTATAGATGAAAATTTTGTGGTTAGAGGAGAGGGAAAACCTTACTATTTTGACCATTAATGGTCAAGGTTCTTAGGGTTGACCATTGATGGTCACCTTGACTGTTTGTGGTCAAGTGTCATCCCTAAAATGACATGGTCATATACACCACTAAGGGTATTATTTGGCTCATTTTAGCATGTGACTTTGGTGAGAGGATTTTGGTATTTTTTATGAAAATATCTCATAGTTGAGGGTGAGTGATTGGGTGAGGTTGATTGATTGGGACAAAGGTCAATTGATGAGGATACAAGGTGGGCATGGTAGAGCATAAGGGTAGGTATTAGGGCCTAAGGTTCCTCCTCAATGATGGTTGAGGATTGAGGTAGGGGTTATTTTTGAATTGATATATTAGGTTGATTTTGGTGAATTCATTTTTTATTGAAATTTGGTTCTTTATTGATTGATTATATATTGTACATGTAGTTCATTTTTTATTTTAACCTAGGTTTAAGGTATGTGTAATTTTTGTGGTGAATTTGAGGGTGAAGATGAAATAGAAAGGGCAGGGTAGGTTGAGTATGGTGGGGGTAGGTACAGGCAAAAATGTTTAGGTTATAATGGTGTTTGGGTGGTTGTTTGGGGAGGGTAGGGTTTGGATATTCCATTGATGGTCACTCATGGTGACCATAAATGGTCATATCTAACCATTGATGGTCGATAACCATTGGTGGTTGGTAAAAATAATCATTAATGGTTACCATGACCATTGGTGGTCAATACAAAACATTTAAATATTAAAGTTTTTAGGTAATGTTTGAAAAATTTAGGTTAAGGTTAATTTTGAGGGTTAAGGTGAAGGTGATGTTATTAATAGGAAAGGGTATGAATAGTCAAGGTTGAGGTATGAAGGTGCAGGAAATAGTTAAATGACATAGGGTGATGTGTAGTAGTTAAGATTGGGGTTAAGTATTTTAAGAAAAATGGTGATTATTTAGAGTTTTAGATAAGATAGGTTAAATGTTTGTGAGTTGAATGGTGGATGAGGTAGGTGTAATAGGTAGAGTATGTAGGAAAAATAGTATAGAGAAATAAGTTTGTTTGTTATCAAAGACTAAAATCATGAATGTAGATCTAGATGTGAGATTAGGTGCTTTAGATCTTTGTTAAGATTCATCAAGGTATGATTTTGGCTGATTGGGATCATATGGAAGAGATGCACCTTGGTTTTATGATGAATTACCAATATGTGCCATGGCATGTAGTGATGATATTGTCACTCATTGAGAGATGGGATATAGCCATTAACACCTTCCTACTACCTACAAGTGAGATTACCATCCTACTTGAGGACTCCATATGATTACATAACTATCCATATAGGGTGAGTTGATTTATCATATTGAGAGGGAGGAGTGTGATAATTTTATGGAACTATTATATATAGATGACCTCAATTTTTTGAGGTGGCATGTAGGAGGGATTTGTATATGTTATGCTATACTAGAGGGTTAGAGATGATAGGTAGCTATTGATCATGATGATGAAAGTAGTGACATGTTACATGTCACCTGATCTAAGAAATGGGAGGCTCCCTTATTTTTTTATGAGGGTATTGGTGGAGATGTTTCTAGGTCATAAAGTGTTTGCATGTGCACCTATGTTATTAGTTCAGATTTACAAGGAGCTATGGGGATTCCTAGCCCATAAGAGGTATGGTATCAGCATGGGTTTTATTTTGCATTATTGGGTGTATGAGCACATTTGAGTGTTATGATTGATGGGGCTACTATGGGAGGGATATGCTTATATGGGATTTTGAGTAGGATTTATGAGGTAGAGATAGGATTTTTCCCTCTCAAGACTAGGTGGAGGGGTTCATAAATTGGACTAGTTCAGGGGCTTACTAAATGCCTTGGTTATTAGCAATGTGATTTGAAGACCATATGTCAAGTTTTTAGGATGAGTGAACTATGCCTAATGCACACTATCCCTAAAGAGTTATCAATGGATCTATGGTATTAGTGATGGTGAGATAGAGTTGATTCCTTTTAACAAGGTGTGGTAATACTTTGGCTTGGTACAGGGTATCCCTAGGGTATTCCTAAGGTATAGGAGGGAAGATGCAAATCTACTACTACCTGATCCATAGCTAGTACATATATTCCTTGACCATGAGGAGTTACCAATGAGGCTATAGATAGATGATGTAGATGTTTTGGATGGTTACCCTACATTTTACTAGGTATTATATATTGCAACTAATATTGGTGTTGATGCTAGTGGTTAACAGGCTATATATGTTGGCCCAATTGGTGAAGGTGGTTAGAAGGCATAGGTAGAGGGGGTTTCCCTAGATATGTATGTAGTGATTGGTTAAATGGAATAGGCATGAGTGGCATTAGATACAACACATGCTTTCATGACAATATTATAGGCATTGCCAACAATAGTGTAGGGTTAGTTGGCTTCTATCACAAGTGAGAGAATTTAGGATAAATCTATGCTAGATGTGATGACATAAGAGAGAGATTCTCTCTGATAGGTAGGAGGTGGAGTACCAATAGAAGTTAAACTAGTAGGTACTATCTCTCTTCAAAGATATGTAGTGATTGAAGAGGAGATATAGCACTATGAGGCCATAGTCTACAAGAATTACCTTGGTGAGCCTTGATGGGGTGAGTATAGGGTTGGGATTGTAGGTGGGGAGGGTAAACTAATGAAAGGTTAGTGGGCCACAGATACAAGTGGTCAAGAAGGTACATGAGGATAGGCTCTAGGGGGTAGTGGTGCCTCAAGTTCTTAGTTTGTTTAGGAGACACTATACTTATTATGTATATGATTTTTGATACCAGCATATGAACCAATGCATTGAGATGTATATTTTTAAAAAGATATGTATATGATTATACATGTGATGATGATTATGAATATAGACTTATGATTTATAGATATGATCTTTGCATATGGATTATAGTTGATGTTTATGATGTTCATGTTGATTATTTTTTATTACGGTTATGCTCATGATGATGTGAATGTGGACTCACCTAGATAGGCATGTCATGATATGTCTCTTTATTCACATTTATGGTAATGTTTAATTATAGATTTGATGTTATCTCATGTGATTATGATGAAAATGTGATGTTCACTGATGACTAGGATGATGTTGATGACATTTGTGATTATGGTTCTTGATGATATTGTGCATGGATGTGATGACTTAATTTCATGTTTGAGATGATCATGTTTATGTTATTGATATGGTGATGGTGTTTATGATGAAATTTGATGAGTACGTGATTCCTCATTTATATTTAGACATGTGGAAAAAATGGTTTATTGTTAATTATTCATGGATGTTATGATGTTAATGTCATGGATTTTGATGATGATGTTATGTGATGTGGTCATGATTATTGTCATTTTGTTTAAATTGAAGCACATAAAATAAACTAAATAACCAAATCAGATGTTAGAAAGGGAAGATAATTAAGAGACAAAAATCCAAGTGAATATGTCAACCAATAAGAGAGGATAAGAAGAGGGTATAATGTTTCTTATTTGGAAAGGACTAATACAAACTAAAGTTGGATTGGCTTAAAGAATATAAGCCCTTAAAATGCTTTGAATTATCATTTGTTAGTTGGTTAAAAAGGTGTCTTGATCACATAATGTCAAGTAAAATAAAAATCTCTTGCTTATAGTGAATAAAAGGGAGATGGGTGAAGAGGGAACCTTATTTTGAGATTAACATGCTTCTTTTGAAGGTTACTAAAGAGCTAGTATAAAAAATTCCATGTCATAAAGGGTACAGACTGATTGATGTGGGAAGTCTACTCATGAGAGTTGATTTCAGCTTTCAAAATTATTTTGCTTATGAGGGCTGATTGTGGATTTTACCTTTTCTAATGCTTGATAATGGGTCTTTTGTTTATTTTTTGTTGCGTGGGAGAGTTGGGGAAGTTGACCAATGTGGGAAGCTTCATAGAAATTTATATGATTTGACAAATTCTTTACTCAACCATCCTTCAAGGGAGTGGTCTAAGCTTATGTTCTTTATTTAATGTTTTTGATATGTGTCCTTTAATGGAGAATTATACCTTATTTTTATCAGTTTTGATATGTTTTGGGTAGTTTTCCTTCAAGGGATCAGTTTGTGAATGCTAGGAATGATCCATGACTATTTTTTTAATTATGAATTTGATTTTGATTTTTCTTGACATTGACTTGCTTACATAGGCTTAAATATTCTCCTATTATGAAGGAAAAACTAAAAGCACATGAATATTGAGTAGGTGTGAAAGAGGTTTAGGTGACAATGACCATGGGAATCCATCCTAAGAAAGGGGTAAAAATCACCATGAGAATCATTACATGGGTAGAGTCATGGTACCCATTATTCAATATTAGGCTATGATTGTGATGGATAATCACATGATTTGGTTTTAATCAATTGCCCCTAAAATAGGGAAATGGATGTGGTTTGAAATCAAGGGACGAGCTTAAGTTAGACAAAAAGTAAGTTTTATCCTTTTTAACAAAAGAAAGAATGTAGATGTGAAGAATTAAAGGGCTCAGTCTCTAGGTTCCCTTCAAGAGAGGATATCTAGTAAGCTCTTGATCCATACTTATACATCATGATATAAGGTCCAATCCAATTGAAAGTAAATTTGCCTCAATTTATTTTCTCCATATTGGTAACATGTTGGTTTTCGTTTAGGATGAGGTCTTTGATATTGAAATATTTTACTTTAAGGTGTTTTTTATAATATCATTTTATGTGTTCTTGATAGACACAAGATGAGTGAGAGTGGGTCAATGATGCTCATCAAGTAGCTCAAGTTGGGCTAAACTTTCTTGATGATAATCCCTCTTAGAGATGAGATCTCATAGGAATATCTGAAGAGAGGGAATTTTGACCATGAGAAGCAAGACAACCTCTAATTCAAACACTAGAGAGAAAGGGTATCACTTATAAGGGTTTGAATGCTAATATGATAGGCCCATAAGGCAAAGGGGATGTGTAAATGCTAATCCTGACTAGATGCATTAACCATTTTAGTTAACATGTTATTGAGAGTTTTGCTGGAGGATTTTACCTATCTATTTGATTGAGGATACTAGGGTGATGAGAAACTTAACTTGATACTGAATGCATCACAGAGACCTTGGACTTGTTTGTTTTTGAAATATTTTCCATTATCAGTGATGATTTTATGAAGAACACCAAACTGATAGATAATGTGATGATTGATAAAGTCAACAATAGTTTTGAATTTGGTGAAGATAAGAGAAATATCCTCCAACCATTTTTTAAAATATTTGACCAAATGTGATGATAGAATAGTGTCACTATGAAGAATGGGGGTTAATTTTACCAATAAGATCTAGGTCCCATTGTGAGAAGGGCCATAAATATATGGATACATTAAGACTATGGCTAGGTGCATGATGCAAATTAGAATGTTTTTGACACTTAACATAGTTTTTCACATAATCATAGTATTTTTGGTTAAGGGTAGGATAGTAATAGCCAAGGTGAAGGATCCATTTAGTAATGGTTAGGCCACTAAAGTGTCCCCCATAGATCCAGTCATACATTTCCCTAATAGAATGAGAGGCTTCATGACTACACAAGCAATAGAAGAGGAAACCATCAAAGATGCATTTATAAATAATTACTCCTATAATGGTGTAACTCGAGGTGCTTTGGATAAATTACCTTTGAGCATTCCAGAAAGACCAGAAGGAATGATGGAAAGGTTAAGACAGTTGAAGGTCTATTAATACCAAAGCTCAAGTTAGGCATCCTCCACATTAAAGATGGTGGGAGAGTTTGATTTGAAATAAGAGGGTTGGGTAAGTCTATAGATAATGATATCTATCTTAGATTTATATGGTGTAGATGGGATCTGAGAAGTGAGGGAAGTTATTATATCAACAAACTTGTTCATGGATCATAGAGTGGTTTAGATATAGTAGTGTTTGAATGATGCTAAGAGTATGTCATCAAAATATTTATACTATTATAAGACATCATTATTGCACTAGTAAGAGTAATTGATTTTATTTACCACAAGTTGAGAGTCACCAAAGATGTTGATCATTTTGATTCCCAAGGTTAACATAGTTTGAAGGCCTATTACTAGGGTTTCATAATCAGGCATATTGTTAGTACATTCAAAATATAGATTGAAGGATAAAGGAAGAGGTTCACTATGAAGGGGGATAAGGATAATGTTGACTCCCCACCATGTTGACACTTTGATCCATTGAAGAAAATGGTCACTTTATAGGTGAAGTATGTCTAAGAGAAGGTCACAATGGACTCATCCATAAACTTAAGAGGAGGTTGATCATCTACTAAGGATGCATCAATCAATTGGTCAATAATGAATTGCCCTTTAACGAATTTTTTTTAAAGAAAATCCAATCCAAACATAGCTAAAATCATGAATAACTTGGCCACACATTGGTTTTGGTATGGCTTGGAGTGCATACACTTGAGTGGGTCAGTGTTGGTTATGACATATGTCTTGTGGTTGAAAAGGTATTGGCAAAGATTGGTGGCCATGAAGACCAAGGCTAGGCAAATCTTCTTGGTATGTGTGTACCAAGTTTCATATTTTACAACCATGTGTTTGATGTAGTAGACGGCTTGATTTTTATGTTTTTTTATCCTGATAAGTGAGCATGGCCCCCAAGGAGTAGTCGGTTGTGGAGATATAAAGGTAAAAAGGTTTATTGTCTTTTGAAGGAGTTAGGATAGATGGAGATAAAAGGTAATGCTTAAGTGAATCAAAGGCCTTTTGATAGTCATTATTCCAATTAAAACATATATCCTTCTTCAAAAGCTAATGGAAGGGTTGATATCAGTCTAAGAGCTGGGAGATAAAGTGATGAATGGATTGGAGCTTCCCCTACAAGATATAGAGTTGCTTGAGGTGGGTAGGAGGATACATGTTGAAAATTTCTTTAATTTTGGCTAGATTGAGTTTTATTCCTTGAAGGGATATGATGAAGCCAAGGAGCTTTCCTAAAAAGACACTAAAAATTCACTTCTTGGGGTTAGGGTAGACATGGTAATGGATGAGTGATTTAAAGACAATCTTGAGAATGACCAAATGATCCTTATGATATTTGGATTTCCCTAGAAGGTTATCAACATAGTCTTTGATAATTTTATGAATAAGGTCATGGAAGATGTAGGTCATAGTATATTTTTAGCTTACACCAATGTTATCTAGTCTAAAAGGCATGACCTGATAGTAGAAAGTGCCCCATGGGGTTATAATGATAGTTTTGTGTTGATCTTTGAGGGAAATTAAGATTTGATTGTAACTCGAGAATCTATCCATAAGAGATAACATCTCATGACCACCTATAAGATCAGATAATTGGTCAATGATTGGTAGAGTAAATTCATCTTTTGGTCAAGCAAGGTTAAGGTCATGAAAGTCCACACAAATGTATAGTCCCCCTATGGCTTTGGTAATAGGTACGATGTTCAAGAACTATTGGGATAATCAATGGGTTGAATAAAATTGATAGATAGGAGATGTTGAAGCTCTTATTTGATGAGATGGAATATGAGAATCAGCAATTTTTATGCCTAATGGGCTTGGCATCATAGTGGGTAACTATGTTATGGGTAGTGATGGAGGGGTCAATTCTGGGCATGTCACTGTAAGACCAAGAAAATACTATGCTATGGTATTGTGAGAAGGAGGGGAAGTCTCAAAGCTCTTTCAAATTAAGTGATTGGCAAATTTTGATAATGCACAAGTTTTCAAAAGTGCCAATTTGATATCCATGGTTGATTCATTTAACAGGGTTGATGTCTCAAGAGGAAGAGATTTCTGGATAGAAGAATCTGGTGCACCAAGATAGGTGATAATGGAATAATCATTTTGACACTAAATAATATTAATGGTAGGGGAGTCATCTCCTATCATATTAGGATGGGTCAAAGGAATGATTATAATCACCCTATCCTTTTGATAAGTTAGGGGTCTAACAATGATCATGTTGATGAAAAAAAAGTTAGCGGGGATGATGTCATAATCATAAGCTATCAATGGTGGAGTGGATGGTGAGGATGGGATTTCCTCATTAATGATGGTAATGAGAGGTGGGTTGGTTTGTTGTTTAGGTGGTGCGAAACTAAGGACATGCTTTTTATGAGGTTTTTGGGTTTTTATTCAAAGAAAATCATGTATCCTATGTTCATACTGACCTAGGATAAATCCCTTCTAGGTACACTTGTAGAAGTATGTTTTGTCAAATTTTAGTTTGTCTAGATAATAAAAACTAGAGGTGAATGGTTAGGGTGAAAAATAGGTGGTGAAAGTGCTAAGGGGCTTGTCAATTACCCCATAGATGAATTTGGTTTGCCAAGTTGAGGGTGTGAAAGGAACAATGGTTCTAATGTCAGGGTCATAACTAGGTTGCTGGTCAAGTTACCAATACTCTTGGGGAGTAGGGAAAGTGTCAAGGGTCCGAAGGCAATATTCCTAAAGGTTGATCCAAATGGTTTATTATGGGGAATTAGGTAGAAGGGAAAAGAACTGGTGGATTTTATGTTGGTGGAAGAATATAAGGTTTTGCTATTTATTTTTGAAGGATTATTAGATAGAGGAAGGAGAATGTCATTGGGTCAGTATGCCATATTGCATGATACAAATGGACTCAAGTCAACTTGTACGGTAATAACTTGAGCTTCATGCTCAAATTTGATGTAGTGATGTAGGGTCGATGGCACACAACCCATGGAATAAATCCAATGGCATCCCAAAAAGATATTTTACTATAATTCTCCTTTCACTACATAGAAGAGCTCTAGAAACATGTGAGGTCCTAGGTGAATGTGAAGGATAATAGTTCTTAGAGTTGTGGCCATGGTATCATTGAATAAGTGGAGCATTTTTGTAGTTTTTGACATGATATTCTCATGTAATTTTAGTTGGTTCTAGGCATGGGAGAAGATTATATTGATAATAACTCCTCCATCAATCAGAACCCTCTTGATGTGGGTTTGGTTGACATAGGTGGTAATGAAGAGGGGAGGATTAGGGTCATCTAGATGGACAAAGAATATTATTGAATCCTTGAAGGTAATAAGGTTGGAAATGTTAAAATGTTTGACAAAGGTTACTAAAGGTTGAGGGTCTTCTAGCCTAACCTATATAGATTATAATAATTTTATCATTACTTGTCAATGATGGGGTGAGGTATTGATTAGTTTGTATAAACTCATCCTTACCAATGTTTGGTGAAGCTATTTTAAAACTAATAATTGGATTGATTTAAATGGATTGGGGTGAGAAGGTCCCAGGAAAGACACTTTAGGTTTGGTTGAAGATAAATATGCTTGGTTCTAGTTGAGTGGTTGGGTGGAGGGAGAGGGATATTTCCATGGAATGAACACCTTTGTCTTCCCTTTATCCTTTGGTTTAGCCTATGATCATGTGACCACATGGATGGTATGGATTAGGGGAGGAGTCAAGATAGGTGATTTATTTAGTTATTCTTCACTCTAAGGTGAGACTTGGGGGGTAGGTAGGTGTTGGTTAATGGCTATTGGTTCTTAGATTGATGTTGGGATTGGTAGAGACTCATTTAATAATAATTTATTTTCATGATATAGTTGATGGTCCAATGCTTGGATAACCTTAATTTTTTTGTGTCATGACCAAGTGTCTTATGGTATGAACATATAAATTTGTCATTGTACCAAGAGGGCTTAGGACTATGTAGGTTAAATGGTCTGATAGGGGGTAAGTTTAAGCAAGATACCTATAATAACCTCTGAAGGATGGTTGAGTAGGACTCAAAAAATGGTGGCAAAGGCATGGCGGGCTTAAGTTTGGTAATGGGTGTGGAAGTAATTTTAGGAGTGGTCTTGATGTTCAAAGACTTGGGTGAAGGGGTGTCCTTGGTGAATGGTTTAGGTTTTGGTGGAGATGTTGAGGGCTTGGGGTTAGAAATTTTTGGGGTTAAATTTTGGGAGATAAGTGGTTTGTTAATATCTGGTTGAGAGATAAGAGTTATGTCCATAGGTGGTTAAAAAAATAGGTGTGGATGAAATTAAAAGTGATGGTGTAACCAAAAGTGGTAGTTGGGTTTTGATTGGGATGGTTGGATTCTCGATTAAGGTAGTAGGATGAGGTCCCAGAATAAAAGGCAAAGTGGAGAGGGGAGTTAAAGTTTTTAATCTTTGGGATCCTAGGTGGTTTTACCTTCTTGGTTATTTTAGCTTGGGGTTTATTTGATAGGTTTAGTGGGTTTAGGTTCAAATTTATTGATGGATGTGTAACATTGTGGGTATGAAACATGCCAATATTCATGGTAAGCTTGGTTGGAATGATGAGAGGTGACCTAGTTACTTTAAATAGGGTAGGTTGAGATGATTTGACAATGGTTTGGTTAGTAGAGGCATCTAATGGTTTAGGTGTTATGGTGGTAGGTTTGTTAGTTGAGGTGATAGGTTGGGTAGATAATTGTGTGGTTTGGGGTTATTACTTGGTTGGGTAAGAAAATCTAAGATGGTGTCAAAATGTGTCATGATCCATGTTAGGTTGGGATAGGTATCCTAAGTTTTAGACTAGCTAAGAAAAAGTTTTGTAGATAGGTTTGATCCCCTTGGTATTCATCTTAAAAGGTAAACTTGTGGGTGGAGAAAGGGGAGTGGGTAGTTCATCATTTGCCTTAATCAAAGGTTCTAAGGCTTGGGAAGGTAGTTCCTTGATGGGAGGAGTACATAGAGTGATATATTCCTTAGGGAAGCTTTCTAAAGGGAGAGTGTAATATTTTATGATGGAATAAAAAGGTGTGGTGGGAATGGTTGTCTCCTCTGGTATGTACTCCACAGGGGTTGGTTGCTCCACTATCTTAATAAATAGATGAAGGTAACAAGTTACCTATTTTGTTTAAGTTTTCAAAGGAAAGGTTGGTGATTCCATTACCTCAATCAGTAAAGGGGATGGTAGGTTAGGTGGGATAATGGTCTCCTTAGTAATGAGTTCACTAAGTACCACATTAATAGTGTGTACCAAATGGGAGGATCCTACATTATTTTCATTATTGGTGGATGGAGCATGGCTTGGAAATGGTTATTTAAAGATTTCAAGTGATTTATTTGGGGTTACATTTGGGTTAACCAGTGTAAGTTCCCCCTTGTCAATGAGATTTTGGATAACACTCTTGAAGGTGTTTCACCTACTAGCATTATGTCCAACTACATGGTGGAAGGCACAAAATTCATTCTCCTTATACCAATAAGGTATAAGAAGAGAAGAGCTGAATTATTGCAAAGGTTTAATCAAAATAATTTAGATAATGTTGGATTTTAATAGTTTATCCAATACCAAAGCATAAAACTCTCCTAATGAAGTAAATTGTCTTTGATTTTTATGGTTTGGATTCCTAGTATTTTGATTGGAGGAGTTAGATTAGTTGACAACAAGAGGAAGGGTGGTCTTAAGGATAACAATATTCATGGTTCCCTTGTTCTTGTAACTAGTCTTGGTCTAGTTTTTGGGTTTAGAGGAGGAAGCTTCATTAGATTTTAAGGTGGATGATCCAAAACATGAAATATTTGGTTGAAATATAATTCAAGAAATAAGAACAAGACAATTCAAATAATGTTATCTCTGAGAAGAGATGTTTTATTGATAAAATTTGCAGACCCAAACATATGCTTATCTCTTAGAAGAGATGTCTAATTTCCATTTAAGGCTAAATATTTATTTATACATGTTTTCAAGGTAGAGGGAGGATGTGTAAGATCACCAATATCGAGGGATATGAATTTTTTTGACTTCCATGATTTACAACAATACAAAATTTGAGGAATTATTATTTTTAGAAACTATTTTTAGACTGCACTACTAAAATTGAAATTTGGGGCACTTCCATTAGGTTTTCTAGGGTCAAACTTCATCAAACTAATTTCTATGTCATCTAACCACATTCTCCTCATTCCTAGCTTTCTAATGGTTCAAACGGTGAGTCAATTGGAGCTATGGTGTAAACGTTATGGCTCCCAAAAGTTCCATCATCAATTGGGGTAGACCCATCACCTAAATTGTCATTTGAATTGTTGCTAAAAATTAGTGGAGTTATTAATTTTCATCTTTAATTCTCCCTCATAAATGACTCTATTTTATAGTTTTTAGGCCATGGTGAAAGCCTCAGGTTGACGTAGTGGATTGCACCTGGGGCAAGAGGCCGAGCTCCTACCTTCCACATGTCAAAATGGAAACTCCCCTCTCACCTGTGGGACTGACGAAGCTAGATGGGAGAGTCTCTAGATAAGGGATAGCTCCCTCTGATGTATCTTTTAGGCCCTAGTTTCTCTTATTGCTAACAACTAAAATGAAAAAGGGGGGATGAAAAGGGAGAGAGAGATGCTGAAAATAGAACCTAAACCTAAAAATGAAAAGGTGATACACCAGAAAAGGTGACCCACCTAGTCCGAACATACACTTTTCACCAAGAATAAATGCCCATACACTTCATCTGACATGGGAAAATCTTTCATTTTAGTGAGTCAGGGGTCTATAGAGATACAGGGAGGAAGGAACTAGCAAAGGTGTTCTGAGACACACTTTGATAGCTTATTCACATGCGCCTATATTCTTGCTATAGACACTTCTGGCAAACCTACAAAAAATATACTTCACAATTCATTGGACATGCTATAATCAATCTATGAAAACCATGAAATACAATGAATTAACACAAAATAAGAACACAAACATATACTTTAAAGTGCAAGTCTAGGTAGTGCTCTGCCTTACAAGCCTGAGAGATTTCTAGGTAGAGTTTTGCCTTAAGGCTGAGAGAATATAATCCTTTCTCAAATGAAAATCTTTAAAATATATAGAGATAGGAAGATAATTTGTTGATTTCTAGGAAAGACTTTGGCACCCTTTTTGCAAGCTGGCGCATGTGCGCTCTGAGCCTTGGGAAGAGGGAGCCGTTTGATTTTCGGTTCCTGCTTTGACATAGGCATTCCACATTAATGTGAAAAACATGTCCATGCATCTTTTCTACAAATATACTACTCTCTTCCTACAAATAGACTATGGTTTTCCCCCTCGTAAATGCCAAAAGGAGAAAGTAGGCCACTCTACTCACTATTTGTGTCGTTTGATGACCATCTAGCAATAACTCACCTCCCCTTTACCACTTGGACTACTTTGTCTTTTCCTACACTTCATCTTCCTCCTTACCTTTTCTCTTCCTAGATCCTTCAGCCCTTTGGGGCTATCTTCTGGTAGGTCATTGCAATTTTTGGGCTCTCACTGCTTGCCTTGGCCATTTTCCACCAATTCTAGTGAGTGACACATGGCGCATTCCACTGTAAAATGGGCAGGACACATGGCAACATCCACTTGACTCATGGAAAATTTAGGCACCATTTAAAGGTGTTATGGAAGAGGAAATGTGTTAGATTCCACTCTCTTTAACAATTCATTCAGGGCCCACCATAGTTTTTGTAGGATAGAAGAGAGAGACTACAGGTGTTGACACTTGGCAGCTTCCACCGAGCCTTGCAGGGGACACATAGCACATTCCACTGCTCCTAAAAAAATGTGTCAAATCCTTTCATGGTTACCACTTGGCACCTTCCATGCTCTAGATTTCTTGGTATAAAATTTGACATTCGTGGGCCTGTCACAGTTTGAAAACCAATGGCTAGTCTATCTTCTTCAAGTTGACAGATTCTGGGATGTCACTGTCCTTGGCAAATTCCTTCAAGCCTTTTCCTTTATATTTTTGCCTCGGCCTTTTCCCTGCAGACTTTTTTTATAGGATTTTTTCCCATGGGCTTTCTTGCTTCAGGCTTTTTCCCATGGACAAAAAGTCTACAAGAATTGGCTTGTGACTTTGCCTTCAGAAATTTCCTCTCAGGCTTTTTGCTCATGATTTCCCTAAATTCCTTCAGACTTTTAGTTTGAAGGAAATCCTTTAGACAAAATTCTAAAAGAATTCATGACTTTTCCTTAACAAAATTTTGAAATATCTTAGCCACTTCTTTGTGGCCTCTTTGAAGTGCTCCCTACCCTCCGCAAGGGCTCTTGAACCCAGAACTACCCACCAGAAGGGCACTTGTCCTTTAGACTTTTGGGACACTCCTTTGAACCGCTTGATTAAACTAAGCCATTGAACCGATCGATTGAATGAAAAATGGTTCAACAATTCAATGGTTCAACATGCCACTCCTTTGTTGAACCAAGCCTTTGAACCTGTCGCTTGAACCAACCGCTTGAACCCTAAATGGTTCAACAATTCAATGGTTTAATGGTTTAATGCTTCATGCCATTTGTTAAACCTTGCTGATTAAAACCAAGCCACTTTAAACCTTCTGCGATGAACCAAGGCATTGAACCAAGTGATTGAACCAAGCGATGAACCAAGTGATGAACCAAGGCTGATGAAATTGAGCTCTGAACCAAAGCGTTGATCTCTACCATTGAAACAAAGTGTTGAAATTTGCATTGAACTTGAGTGATGAACTTATTGATTTAACCAAGGCATTAAACCAATGCATTGAACCAAGTTGATGAAATGACACATTGAACTAAGGCATTGAACTAAAGCATTGAACCAAAGTGTTGAACCGGTTTAGTGGTTCAATGATTCAAAGCTGCTAACTCTTTGAAAGATCATGTCATTAAACCAATTTAAGCTCATTTTCCTTATGAATTTCATCAGACAAGAGTCTGAATAAGCTTTGTAAAACCTACCACTCTTTGACTAGTTCTTCATTTACTGAAAGACTACACCTGTAGAGTTTGTAGAAATTTTACAGAGTCTATAGAAATTGCAAGACTCATGAAAAATCAAAAGTACTAGCTCAGAACAGCATAAAAAATAAGGGGGGACTAATTTTTGGCCTATTGGGCAAAAAACGGTCAATAAATTAGTGACTCCCAAGGGAAGCATGCCTGTTATGCTTAGAGACTAGTTGCCTTGTAGTCCATTGGGCACAGAGTTAGAATGCAACTTTAAAGAAAGATTAGAAACATCCCCAAAGATCTATGAATAAAACATGAAGATTTTTACCCCAAACACAAGGGAAAGCACACACAAGACTAAAAACACTACTTGTGCAAACTGTACTTAGGGAAAGCAAGAAAAGAAACTAAAAACAATTACTATATACAACTAACTAGGTAAATCTGCTTCCCTCCTGGATCAAAGGGAAAAATTCTTAAGTCTCCTTCTTGGCAAGGAAACTTATGGTGCCAAACAAGTGGCTAAATGAAATGGAGATTTTATGACCCACTCCTCTTGCCTACCACCTGGGTTGGCTTGTATCTGAGTGGATCAGATTCAAACATGCTTCCAACATATACGTACTTTGTTCTTGGAAGCTTGCCTCCTATTGGTTATTCATGCTGGTGTATCTCATCAAGAAATCAATCATTGCTAGCTCATCACCATAATCCCCTTGATATGCATCATTGACTGACTTGTTCTCTTTTGCCTCATGCTCAGGTTCCATGGTCTGATCATCCTCCTTGATGGCTTCAAAGAAAGTATCTTCAGATTCACTAACTTCTTGAAAGGATAAATCTAAAAACTTGTAGCCCCTCTACATACTTATTTGAGTCCCAATGCTACCTTCTCCACTCTTATCCATCTCATATCCTCCTTAAATAATAGTGCAACCTGCCCCAATGACTTCAAAAGAATCATTCAAAACATGAATAAGAGATTATCCATGCTCCTCCATGACATCTATGGTGATCTCCTCCTCATCTGTACTCATGAAGTCTCCCTGATCAGTCATGAATTGAGCATACTCCTTTTCACTTACTTCTTTCAAGATAGGCTCCTCCATGAGAATGGGGGAAAAGGAAGGCTGAAGGACAAACTCATGTGGAAGAGGAGGCAGTCCTTGAGCTAGAATCAAATGATTCTCCTGTTTCCATTTGGTCAATAATTCATCTATATCAAGCATGGCCTGATAGCTTTCTTGGAGGTGTGTGGATGGAGTGTGTTTAGACATGGAATTTTCTATTTGGTCTGAAACATCCATCACACATTCGTAGAGGAAACCTACCCTAGACTCTAACTATGTAATCTACCTATCTATATCTTCCTAGAAGAGCCTTTCTTAGAGGTCACAATCATCATCAGGAGTAGGAGCAGCCTCATCTTCTTCAAGGGTTAGAGAAAAACCTTTCTTCTCCTCTTTCTTTCTGCCCCAAATTCCACTGTCTGCTTCTAACTCATGATTTGGGATTGGAATCTTTCTCTTGTGAATAGGCAACAACTTTATCCTCTTCAAGGTCTTGAGTTGGTTCATGATGTTCCTTCTTCTAACTTGGAATTTAGAGATCATGTTGAAATACTTGAGGAGGTTGGGGAAGATTTGGGAGGGTCTCCTCATGTAGAGGAAGAGCTATCTTAAAAGAGGCATGTTAAAAAGCTAGGCATACAAGATTAAAGGCAGGATCGATTGATGCATCAAATGAGTTAGAATGAGTAAGTGCCATCTGATAAAAAGGATTTGGCACACAAGAGGGAGTTCTCTCTAGAATAGGAGGGGCCAGACAAGGCTCATCAAAATCAGGTTGGAAAAAGGAAACAGGGGATCCTTTTAAAACCTCATGAGAAAATGGGGGCAAACCTTGGGCTAAAATCACTTGATTTTCATCTCTCCACTTTACCAACACTTCATCAATATTAGAATCAGCTTGAGGATTAGTAGAAGGGGTGTCTTTTGGTGTAGTCTCTCGTACAAGGTCTAAAAACTCCATCTCTCTTTCTCCAAGCAGTCTCATCTTAGCCTCTAATTCCTCAATCCACTTAGCCAGATTATCCTCATTTTATACTTCTTGGGGCTCATAGGAATCATTATAGAGATGGAGAGTGCATGAAGGTTGCCATGAAATGTAAGAATCTTCTTGAGGAAGTGTGGGATGGACTTGAAAAGGACTAACCTCATTTTGTACCTCACACTCTTGGATAATGTCTTTCTCCTCTTGTTGTTCCATGACTCAACCACTTTATTCCAGCTCAAGATATTCAGACTGGGCATCTCCTTTTGGGGTGATGGGGCCACAATGTGAGAGGGTAGTGAGGGTTTAGATTTGACTTCCCTTGCTACCAAAATGGACTGTTTCATCTGAAGATTTTCCAATTTGATCTATTTATCAAGATTAGCCTTAAACACAAGATTTACTATTTCAAAACTCTCCTCAACATGATTGGGGAAAGGACTTTGACAGGCCTAACTTGGCTTATAAGTAGGGGTTGTGTATAACTGATATGATACTTGGGGTAGCGATTATGTAGGTTGATAGACTTGGTAAGGTTGCCTCTCATGAATACTCAGCTTCTCTTCCAAAGATCCAATCAAACCACTCACATCCAACATCTCACTTGTAAGCCTGTGCCAATTGGCTCTTTCAATAGGAGCCCATTCACTCTTAACTTGATCAAGTGCATTTCTCACTTGATGGATGACATGATCAAGAATTTGTTGGCCACATCCCCTTCTAGTGTCAAGATTTATTACATACTTTTTGTATCCCAACAGTGCTCATTTGAAGGTGGAAATGGGTTGATTGGCAAAGAGACTAGGTTGAGTAGGAGAAGTGACACATTGAGAAGACTTGGCATAAGGCTGATATAGCTTATGATAGGGTTGAGACTAGTCATATTGAACCTAATAAGGATCAACATAAGGTTGGTAAGGATCATAGCTAGACTAGCCAAGGAAAATAGGGTCCATGGCTCTAAATAATTGAATTATACATACCAAAATACTATTTCTTGATGGCACCAGAAACTGCTTAACTAGTTGATTTAACTCAGAGTCACCATTGGTGTTGATGCAAAACCCTCCAAAGGCTATTTGGTTGAAGAACACACCAAAAATTCTTTAACTCTATGGACACAACTTATCCTAGTTGATCCCACCGTGCATGCCAAAAACTATTGACATAGTGGATTACACCTAGGGCAGGAGGCCGAGCTCTTGCCTTCCACATGTCAAAATGGAAACTCCCCTCTCACTTGTGGGATCAGTGAAGCTAGAGGGGAGATTCTCTAGATATGGGATAGCTCCCTCTGATGTATCTTTTAGGCCCTAGTTTTTCCTACTACTAACAAATAAAATGAAAAAGGCGGGGGGGGGGGGATGAAAAGGGAGAGAGATGCTGAAAATAGAACCTAAGCCTAAAAATGAAAAGGTGATACACCAGAAAAGGTGACCCACCCAGCCCAAACATACAATTTTCACCAGGAAGAAACACCCACACACTTCATTTGATGTGGAAAAATCTTTTGTTTTAGTGAGTCAGGGGTCCGTAAAGATACAGGGAGGAAGGAACTAGCAAAGGTGTTCTGAGACACACTTTGACAGCCTATTCACATGTGCCTATATTCTTGCTATAGACACTTCTGGTAGACCTACAAAAAAGAGACTTCATAATGCATTGGACATGCTGTAATCAATCTATGAAAAGCATGAAAGACAATGACTTAACACAAAAGAATAACATAGACATATACTTTAAAGTGCAAGTCTAGATAGAGGTAAAAATGCTAAGTCCTAATTCAAGGTAAAATTTGGCAGTGCTCTGCCTTACAAGCCTGAGAGATTTTTGGGCAGAGTTTTGTCTTAAGGCTGAGAGAATATGATCCTTTCTCAAATGAGAAGCTTTACAATATATAGAGAGAGGAAGATAACTTGGTGATTTCTGGGAAAGACATTAGCACCCTTTTTTCAAGTTGGCCCATGTGCGCTCTAAGCCTTGGGAAGAGGGAGCCATTTGATTGTCGGTTCCTACTTTGACTTAGGCATTCCACATTAATGTGAAAAACATGGCTATGCCTCTTTTCTACAAATAGACTGCTCTATACCTACAACCAAATTATGGTTTGTCCCCTCATAAATGCCAAATGGAGAAAGCAGGCTGTGCCGCTCACTATTTGCACCATTTGATGACCATCTAGCAATAACTCACCTCCCTTTTACGACTTGGACTGCTTTGTCTTTTCCTGCACTTCATCTTCCTCCTTGCATTGTCTCTTCCTGGCTCCTTTAGCCCTCAAGGGCTATCTTCTAGTGGGTTATTGCATTCCTTGGGCTCTCGCTGCTTGCCTTGGCCATTTTCTACTGATTCTTGTGAGTGACACATGGCACATTCTATTGTAAAATAGGCAGGACACATGGTAGCATCTGCTTGAATCATGGAATCTTTAGGCACCCTTTGAAGGTCTTGTGGAAGAGGACATGTGTCAGCTTCCACTCTTTTTAACAATTCATTTAGGGCCCACCACAATTTTTGTGGGATATAAGAGAGAGACTATGGGTGTTGACACTTGTCAGCTTCCACCAAGCCTTACAGGGGACACATGGTACATTTCACTACTCCTAAAAAATCATGTCAAGTGCTTTCGTAGCTGCCACTTGGCACCTTCCATGATCTAGATTTCTTGGTGCAAAATTTGACATTCGTGGGCCCATCACACTTTGAAAACCAATGGCTAGTCTATCTTTTGAAAGTTGACAGCTTTCAGGACGTCACCGTCCTTGGAAAATTCCTTCAAGCCTTTTCCTTCAGCTTTCTACTTCAGCCTTTTCCCTACAAGCTTTATTTGTGGGATTTTTTCCCACTGGCTTTCTTGCTTCAATATTTTTCCTATGGACAAAAAGTCTGCAAGAATTGCCTTATGACTTTGCCTTCAGAAATTTCCTCTCAGGCTTTTTGCTGATGGTTTCCCCAAATTCCTTCAAAAAATTTGTTAGAAGGAAATCCTTCAAACAAAAGTCTAAAATAATTCATGACTTTTCCTTAACAAAATTTTGGAAGATCTTATCCGCTTCTTTGTGGCCTCTTTGAAGTGTTCCCTACCCTCCGTAAGGCTCTTGAACCAGGAACTGCCCTCCATAAGGGCACTTGTCCTATAGCCTTTTGGGATGCTCCTTTGAACTGCCTTATTAAACTAAGCCATTGAACCAACTGATTGAACCAAAAATGGTTCAATGATTCAATGGTTCAATGGTTCAACACACCACTCCTTTGTTGAACCAAACCTTTGAACCTGCCACTTGAACCAACCGCTTGAACCCAGAATGGTTCAACGGTTTAATGGTTTAATGGTTCAATGCTTCATGCTATTTTTTTAACTTTTCCAATTAAAACCAATCACCTTTAAACCTTCCATGATGAACCAAGGTGTTGAACCAAGTGATTGAACAAAGCGATGAACCAAGGTTGATGAACTTGAGCTTTGAACCAAAGCGTTAAACTCTATTATTGAACCAAAGTGTTGAACTTTGCGTTGAACTTGAGTGATGAACTTGCGAATTGAACCAAGGCATTGAACCAAGCCAATGAACCAATGTGTTGAGCCAAGGCATTGAACCAAAGTATTAAACCAAAGTGTTGAACCGGTTCAATGGTTCAATGGTTCAAAGCTGTTAACTCTTTGAAAGATCATGCCATTGAACCACTTTAAGCTCACTTTCCTTATGAATTTCTTCTAACAAGAGTCTGAAGAAGCTTTGTAAAACCTACCACTCTTTGATTGGTTCTTCATCTGCTAAAAGACTACACTTGTAGAGTCCATAGAAATTGCAAGACTCATGCAAAATCAAAATTACTGGCTCAGAACATCATAAAAAAGAAGGGGGAACCAATTTTTGGCCTATTGGGAAAAGAATGGTCAACACCTCATCAAAGGTACTGAAGCTCTAAGCTCACAAAGTAGAGGAATTTTTTTTGTCACATGCTCAAGCGAAGAGCTCAATCAGTTTAGGTTGGGGTAGGGAGAAAGAGTTGGTTTATGAGACTTTTACAATGGGCCACAAAATCAACAATAGATTCATCATCCAACTACCAGATGGAGTATAAGTTGATTATGGAAACCTTCCTAGAGATGTTTATGGAAAAGTGGTCGAGGAAGGTTTGGGCTAGCTGGGTGAAAGAAAAGAGATAGTGCCTGGGAAGAACACTATACCAATCTAGTTCCAGCCCTAATAGAGACATGGGTAAGGTCTAAAGGAGGATAGAATCATCATATGAAATCATATAGCATGAATTCCTAAATTCTATTAGGTATTGTTGAGGATCTTCCTTCCTTTGAAAATTAGAAAATTTGGGAAGCTCTGATTGAGGTGGGTATGGTCAAATAAGGATGGATGGGTGAATAAGTTCATTAAAAATTTGGTCATATGATAAGATATTTTGGGTACTATTTAGACCAACATCCCCTCATTTTTCTACTTTTTCTAAAAGGGGACCCTTTTGAATGTTTCAAAACATCTATGTTTTGGATTGAATATGAAAGGGTTATTCTCTCTTGAAATTTTAAAGGTAATTCAATTAAAAAACATGAGCCTTAGTTTATCTAGTTATGATTATGTTTCATGCACTAATGTTGGTAATGATTGTATTTGAGGTGATTAGTTTCAAGTTCTATGGAGAAAGCTAGGGTTCCTAAATAGTAAACCCTATGGCTTTGAATTCAAATGTCCATGGGAAAAGTTTAGCAAGAAAATTATATTTCTTTTTGATTATAGAAACCCTAATTCTAACTTTATATTAAGATTTGATTATGTTTTTAAACATGACCAAAAATTAATATAAAATAAATACTTGGACCATTTATTATCCACTTTAAAACATGAGAGCCCTTTATCAAGCCTTAACTTAAAGCTCACACACTTTTATAGACCTGACACCTCATGATCAATCAAAGGATTTAATCCAAAGGCACAAACCAAAGTTGACACTGAAAGGGATACCAATTTTTATCAATCACTCAGACTATTATATGGTGGTCCTCGCTTCCTCAGAGGCTTTAATTTGGTGACGTGTATCTACCGTAAATCCCTAAAAATTCCCAAGAGTATGATGAAAAACACTCAGTCATTGGACTAAAGCAATTTTATTGTCTTAAATTTGACAAGCTTTCTCCCATCATTTTACATCTACGAGGATGTAATTGATGTTACCAAGCCCACCAAATTTAACCTAGATAACATTTCAAAGCCTAAAGAAAGGGGGCATTTCTAAAGACCCTTTCAAAGGAATTCCTATCACTTTTACATAGAAATACTTAGAATAAAAGGATTTAACCTAAGTTAATTTGTGTTTCTTAACATAAAAGGACCTTAGGAACATCATTTTAAGTCTAAGTTTATATAGTCATAAGAATGATTAAAATGTGTGCATCTTACAGGATCTGATGGTGATCGCTCACCCACTAGATTTGATTTAATGGTGCATCAATACCAAATAATTTTTAGAGGCTTCACAAGCTTTACATGTGTCCTACCCATGGCCAAGGTAACTAATAAATGAATATAGATCCCCATGAGGATGACGTGTGGTAGCTTGCCATTCAAAGGATGAAAATTTGATGGGACCCATTTAATAAAGTCAATCAATTAAATGACTTGAACTTTGTAAAAATCAATAGTGATCACATACTCACTATATTTGATCCAATGGTGCATTGATCTCAAATACTTTTCAAAGGCCCACAAATTCAACACATGACTAATGCATGGCCGGGATAGTAACTGGTAAGAGTAAGTAGCATGGGGAAGATTTTTTGGGGTAACGAGTGACATAGCCATGAACTTAAAGATCAAGGGACCAATAAGAACATAGGAACTTGGATTTGGGTTATCAGAGCAGCATAAAGAAAGCTTTTGAAAGCCAACAACTAGTCTTCAACAAGCATTTATGAAAATTTCCATGAAAGGCACAAAACCGTGCCACATAGGCTCCATGTAAGCATGGAGAATCAAAATCAAAGATATTCTAAGATTGAAAGCATAGAGGGCATGAGAATAAGGTCCCATCAAATCTAAATCATATATATGATTAAGAAACTATATATTTCCTTTATTAAATCTCAAAAACCCTAAGCCCTCTATAAAGAAGACCTGAGTTAGATGAATTGGTCACAAAGCAATCATAATAGTGTAAATAAACCAAGAAAAAAGTGCCCTATCAAACCTTTTGTGGACTTGAAAATATAATTTAGTGTCATCAATGGTGTGAAGTATGCAATAGATGAAGATGGAAGAATAATTTTATCTAACTTTAGATAGTAAGGGGAGGATCTTCAAAGACATAGATCTAGACTTGATAGCCCTAAACATGCATATAATTAGGCAATAGTCTAAGTTTTTATTCCTTATAGAGTAATTGTAACCAATTTAATAGGAGGAAAAGAGGAATGTATCTATGCATAAGAGATACAATGACCTAGTCTCAATTTAGCTAGTAGGCCTCCACCATGTTATAGCTAAACCAGAGGTAATGCATTACATCGACCTCCTTTCTCCCATTTTTGCTGATTGAAAAATAGATAAATAATGAAATATTCAAGAGGGAAGCACTAATAAGGTTTAATGCATCACCCCCATGGCCTTTGAAACTGATTATAAGCTCTCATTGCCTCATATTGATCTATCATCCTTGAAAGAGTGGGAAAACACCCAAGACATAGATTCAGTCCTCACACCTTGGTTAATTTAAGGCTCCCATATTTTTAGGTCCCTTGATGGTGTGATTCCTATTTTATAATTCAAGGAGGGCATTAGAATATCTATGAACTTACTGAACAGATCCTTTGGTGCTCCTACTACATATGTAAGCAAGGTCTTTGTATCTTATGTTCACTACATGTTGGAATGGAACTTAACCCTTCCCATTAGAGACCTAATAAGTTTTTCATTGGCCAAGAAATTCATATCCATCAATAAAATGACCTCTAATCAATTTTATATGATGTCTTATGTCTTGGATTCACTTTAGGCCTCTTTAGATTTCCCTATCATCTAAAATTGGTCCCCTGATGGTAGAACCACTATTTCTCATCAATACTCTAAATTACATATATTAAAATATAGGAACCAAATGAAATTTATCTATGATGGTGTTTTCCTATCTATCCATGGATCAATCACTAGTTTCCCTATGCCAAGACTCCACCTTCTAATCAAAATGCAAGTAGAAGCCATGGGGGATGTATGGTTCTATTCAGATTACACTATAATAAGAATAGAAGGAATCATGACACAACCCTACTAATTTCCCATTCATGTCCCTATTTAGATTTCATAGTAAGAGATAGCCTATAAAATCATCCATGGTGTGGATGGGATATGCAATAAAAATGAGAAGGCTCAGCTCCACCCCTTTCCACTAGACATTGACAAGATTGTGATCAAGGATTAGAAGCAACTAGAAATTATGGTGATCCATAGAAATTCTTTAAATTTATAGCTAGATGACCTTAAGACGTGGGACCCCAATAATAGACTGACCAACCACATCTAAGATAAAAGGGTCTCAAATATTGAAAACAAACATCAACCAAGCATGGAAGATGGTATCTATACAAAGGAAAAGAACTTTAAAGAGGTCCTATCTAGGATCAAAGGATATAATATCCAGTTGGAGCACAAGTTGATCAAAGTCAATAAGCCCTTAAGATAGAGATGGAAACTACATCCCTTGCATTATCACTTGTTTCTAGGACCATCTAGGATTGATCATCAAGAGCCACCTATTAGAGGACAATCTTATAAGCCTCAACGAGTAGAGTTGACAAATCCACCCTAGGTTGGGAAACTTAAGGATATAAAAGGAAAGGGTAATGTTATGATTTAGGAGCCAAGGATAGAGAATAGACCTAAAAAAGGTCCTCAACAATAGGAATTCCCAAATAGGCCTCCTTCCCTAATGGAAATCATTAGCATGATTTAGCTGGAGGTAGGAGAAATAGTGGAGAGTGCCCTTGTTGACATTATAGCTACTTATGGTTCTGATAGGGAGGAAGATACTTTTAATGAAACAAGCAAGGATTTAACCTCACTAAATGGAGGAAAGAGACAAATAGAATTGGCCTTGGTGCCCATATCACTTAAAAATAAGCCTAGGTTAACCTTTACTCACCCTACCAATAAAGTTAACCTCTTTAGTGATGAAAACCCTATTTATGGACCAACTATTTCTGATTGGTTTATTTATGGGAAATTAAAATAAATCCCATCTCTCTATCCATCATGGGCCTTAACCTAAGTTGGAATATATGTGCAGGATAATGTCAAGCCATAGATCTAGGATATTTTAAATAGATAAGTAGAGATAAGGATCCAAATACTTCATGAAAAAGAAAGGTAGAGGATTGACAACCTAAGGGCCTTTTAGAGTTCAAATGTATAAGTTCTTGAGAAACCACAATTCAAGGAGTTTTACACAAAGGTCTAATTCAATCCAGACACATCAGGGTTTGAGAGAGTAGTAAAAAGGAAGGCCACCATAGGCATCAATGAGTTTAGTTTTCAAAAGGTGGAACCTTTTATGCACTTAACTCCTATTCAAGGGTAGGAAACAAGAGAACATCCCATCCTTCAGGAGGATGTAGCTAGTTTGGTGTTAGCATAATAAATAATGACTATGGTCAAAATCCAAGGAATGAAGCAAAGGATCCTCAACTTGGAGAAAGAGAAGTAGGATTTGGAGGCTCAATTCCAAATCTCAATTCATGAAGATATATTACAAATGATGAATAAATATTTGTTGGATACATTTGAGAATTTAAAGAACATCAAACTTATATTAAGTTCTCTAAAACATCAAACTTAGATGTCATAAGCCTTGATCACCCAATGTTAGGATTCTCAAGCTTAAATGATAAAACTCATCAAGTTTCATAGGACAAAATAGGCCCTAGACTTCAATATCATCAATCTTAGACATTTAAATACCCTCATGAAAGTTTTGATGGATAAGTAAGAAGATTTGATCACCTGATATAGCAATGTAGATAATTTCATCAAGGAAGACAAGGACCTGATAACTAGAATGGAGAAAATTTTATGGAATATATTAGACAACCTTTCTCAAAACACTACTATGGACATGATTAGTGATGGATAATTCAAGCAAAGAGTTTGTGTCCACATCCATGTCATTAAGGATAATTAGGACCATTCTACCAAGGATAATCTAAAGATCCTTGACACCATCCTTACTTTAGAGAAGTATATCATGCAAGTATAATGTATTAAATAACTCATGGCTAAGGCTAACAAGGAATTTGACACATTGGAAAATCAACAAGAGGATTGTCTAATGAAGCCTACAGTGGATTTTGAGCTAATCAAAGAGAATTAAACCAAGGTGAATGATTTCTTTAGATAGGGCTAATCAAGGGGCCCACTACTAATGTAATTTGTGAAAGAATATCCCTTTGTATCAAATACATGCTATCCTGTTAGCATTTATGGTTTCTTATTATCAATTTTTATGTAGTAGGTCATATACATTGTAGTATTTATATTAAGGATATATGTCCTTATCCTACATGTCGATATTTTGAGAAATTTAACCGATGAACCACCTATGTTTCCTATAAATAGGAAAGGATTACCATTTTGTAAGGGGGAGATTTTGATCAATTGTATACCAAGATCATTTAAGATAACTAAGGAATTATGAAAAGATTGTCTTTATAGTTTGTTAAATGTCAATGCTATCTCTCAATTTCATGTTGTCATCTTAAGTTTGAAGGATTCTTTGTACTTTGAGTCACATTCTCTATCATAGGGATATTGATTTGTGTTAATTTTAGATTAAATATAAAAAGTTGAAGTATACTTCATTTTATTTTTCTTTGCATTTGGATGTGCTCAGGCTATTTAGATAACATTAGCAAACATTTAAAGTAAACTTGGTTCTTAATATTTTATATTTCCTTTGAAGTTTTCTTGATTTTTGATGTAATATGAGTTTATGTTATTTTATAATATAAATTGGTTCATGTTTGCTCAAATTAATTAGAATTTTATCATAATATTTGAGATGAGAATTTGCAATCATGTTTCCTTTATTCCTTACCCTTCTTTTTTCTTATTTTTTATGAAGACTCACTTTAGTTTAAATATAATTGTTAATAATCATTTAGATTAGTCTGGAAATCATCAAATTCATAAAGATTCAAATATGTAGACACTGGTGGCTCCCAACCACTAAACTAAACAAATATTGTGGACATTTCCCATACTCTACTTCTATTCCACCATAGACATCACCAAATTGTCATAAAATGTAACTCATGCCTTGGATTTTGAATCTTAAAATGAGAAGCGTTCATAAACACTAAAGATCACCTATGATACATTTAGAAGCATCAACATGAAGAAGATTTTCTGGCACTAGAAAGATGGCCATGAATATTTAAAGATATTTTCTAGTTTTGGTGTATTTGGTCAAAGATCACTCTATATTTTACATGTTTATGTTTCTTTTAGCATAATTGTGTAAATATTGGTAACCTTCACGCTTTTATACTGGTCTTTGGGTTTACTTAGGCAAAGATTGATATTCTTTGAATGCATATGCTTAATTCTAGTAAATATGGCTTTTAGTGATAAGAATACATTAGTTTTTGAAATTATAATAGCTTATTCTGGTTAAAAATGACAATTTTTTGTTAATAAGAAGTTTATTTGAGTCATAAGTTGCAAATAATGGTCATCTTTGCATAATTCAACACATATTTGAGCTTGTTTAGTCAAAGATTGATGTTATTTATCCTCTTACAAACAAATCCTTTCAAAATAAGCTTACTATACAAGTTGATTGTTTATTATTTGTGAGGATTTAAATTTACTCATCATATTTCAAACAAGATCCTTAATACTCAAGTTAGAATTGTTAAGGATTAGGACTAGATCACATTCAGAGACTAGAGAACCCTTTTTTGAGCTAAAAATCCATACAAGAACTAGGAAAGATAGAGGAAGGCATAGGTGTTCTAAGTCTCTACCATATTCACCCTTGTAAGGGATTCTTGTGTTCAATCTTCATCCAAATATGGTGTGGCTTATAAATTCCCCCATCAATATACTAGGTGTGGCTCATGACTTACCACGTAATCTTGAAAAATATTTGCCAATATTTAGTCTAATTGGTATTACAACTGTGGAGGAATATGTTAAATATTTCAAAGCTACATTAAGATAGTTAAATGTTATTCATGAAGATGTAGCATGTAGGTTATTTCCATTTACATTCAAAGATGCTACATATGAATGGTTCCTTAATTTGCTTGAAAATTGTATTATCTCATGGAATAACATTGACACTATTTTTATTGATCAATTTAGAAAGATCATAAGCTCCTATATCATCTATCCTCAATTCACAACAATTAAGAGAGATATAAGTGAACCTATTAGGTCCTGTAATGCTTGGTTTTAAAAGATGTTTAGTCAAACCATGGATCCATATAAACCTAATAAATCTTTAGCTCCAGAGGTTTACAAAGATGCTATTGACCCTATGACTTTTGTATTTATAAAAAGCACTACCCCATTTATCATCACATTGGCTTAAGCTTATTTTGAAGCAGTGGTTATTAATTACCAAATGTATCCCCAAAGATAAAAGGCTTATTATATCCCAAATTTTAATTCTTAAATTCCTAGATTAAACTATTTTCCAAATAATAATCAAAATACTCAAGCATTAAACTAGTTGCCTGCTTTGAATGTATTACCTACTAACCATGTTATCCCTAATCAAAACCTAGGTTTCTTGAGACATCAATCTACCAATGGATTTCATATCAATGACCAGAAGGCTTTAGTGTCTGTCAATGGCATTAAAAATAGTCAAGGTCAAAATTATAAGACTCTAAAGAATGTGAATGAATCTATAATAAAAATGGTCTAGAATCTTAGAACATACTTTTTACAATTACAAAAGCAAGTTGGTAATGCTAATGATAAACCTAGAAGGAACTTCACTTTCCAAAAGTTTAATAGGCTTGGAAATAGATTTTAGAATGACAATTTCTACAATAATAAAGCTAATGAGACTTCCTCTAGCAAAAGGACTATGGACATCAATCTTACTGATATTTCCTTACCAGACTACTTTAGGGTACATGCTACCTCCAATCATGGTGATATTGACTACATTGAATTTTCTAAAGCCTTTAAAGCTTTCCATTGACACATTTCAAGTGGTTTCAAATAAATATGTTATTTCAAGTCTTTCTAAATATAAATCATTTGACCAAGTACACATGGTAGAAACATTTCAATTTCCTTTTTAAGATGATAATGAGCCTAAGAATATCCCTAAAGAGATTCAAGCATTCTAGCAGTTATTGAAGACATATCCTCTAAGAAATAGGGAGAAAAAATAGCCATTGAATACCTTTACTCCTCCTAACAACTATGGGACCCCTCTAGACACTACATCACAAAATGATCCTAAACCACTTAAGGGTAGATCTTTTAAACTTACTACATAATATTTAAACAAGATTGGTTACAACATTGTGGAGAATATGAAAAGATTAAAGACAACATCACTCTTCATGAGCTAACTCAAATTATAGAACAAAGAGATTTAATCTTGGAATCATTATCCAAAAAAGCTAGTAATCCCCCTAAAAGTGATAGTGTTTAATGTAATTATGAAACTAAAGCAGAGTTCCCACCGTTCTTGCTTATAGTTAAGATATTTAGGAAGAATATCCATAGTTGTCTTTTATATTCTTTATCCTCAACCAACATCATGCCTATTGGGATATGTGAAAAACTTTGGATAACACCAATCAAATATGATATGGTGGTTACTCGATTGGATAAATCCAACTTCAATGTCATTAAGGAATAATAAATGTGCATATGCAGCTAGCCAGTGAACCTAGGGTTCAATAATTCATTGACATACAAGTGGTAGATTTTCCTAATGATTATAGATTTCTGTTGAGTAGAGAATGGACTAAGGCCTTAAATGGTTACATGTATAATAATTTATCACACTTGTGGCTACCTTAGAAATGTGTGCCAAATTAAATAAGAGTAGAAAGGGAACCCAGAATGAAACACATGATAAAAAAATATAATGTTGTCAATGAAAGGGTAAACTTCCTAGATTTTGATCTAAAAGTTTTCACTTTATAAACTACAAAGGAACTTAGTTCTAAGATCTTTCCTCCAATGATTGGCCTATGGAAGTTATATGTTGATGGTACCAAATGCAAATTAGGATCAAGAGCTAGTATTATTTTGATAAATCCTACATAAAAACAATACCATGCATATTATAGGTTACAATTCCCCTACACCAATAATTTGGTTCAGTATGAGATTCTCATCCTAATATTACATCTTTCCATCAAGCACAAGGTCAAGGAACTCCTTGTTTATGGATATTTTTAACTTGTAGCTAATCAAGTAAGGAACAAGTACCAGTGCAAGATATCTTACCTTAAGAGGTAAAAATTAAAATTTTGGGACTTGGTGAAATATTTTGATGCCTTCAATATCTTTTCTATCCCTAGGGAAGAAAACAAAGTTACTGATAATCTTGCCTCTATTGTAGCTAACCTCGTGCCTAATCATGATTCTAAAAACCATAGTATTAAGCCTGTACCATGTCCCTCAGTCCCTAACAACATAAATCACTTCAAAGTTTTCATTTATGATCAACAAATTATGGATTTATTGACTAATTATGGATCCTTTGAAGCTCACATTACAGATGAAGCTGATGAAACTTTCCCTGAGAGGGAACTTAATGGTAAAATAATCTAAGTGATAATAAGATACCTAAAGGGATGATTTTATTAGAAATACTAGTTGATCTTGAGAATATTTTTAAAGCACCTAAGCAACCCAAGGTAGGTGGTAAAGACTATCATGAAATGAACCTTGGCCCACATGATCAACCCCAAATGGTGAATATTGGGAAGGATTGCACTAAAATGGAAAATAGAAAAGCTAGAGTTGCTTAAAAAATACAAAGATATAATTTCTTGGTCCTATGAAGACCTAAAAATATTTGACCCAATGGTTATTACTCATACTATAACTCTCCACGATGATTTTAAATCATTTAGATAGAAGCAAAGACTAGTTAACCCTATTTTAGAATCCATGATCTTTAAGGAGGTCAAGAAACTACTAGATGCAAAGATTGTTTCCTATTAGGCATTCCACTTGGGTTGTAAACATGGTCCCAGTTAGAAAAAAGAATGGGGAAATAAGATTATGCATAGATTTTATAAATTTAAATAGAGCATCTAAAAAGGATAATTACCCCTTTCCTTCTCTAGACCAAGTTATCAAAGCTATTTTAGGATCTACCATGATGGAATTTTTGGATGTATTTTTTAAACATAAATAGGTGCTTGTTGCTTTAGAAGATAGGATGAAAACAACTTTTACTACTAAATGGGGAACATATACTTACAAGAAAATGCCTTTTGGATTAATTAATATAGGGGAAACTTTTTAGAGGGCCATGGACCATGATTTTCAAGGTCTAGTGGGAAAATGCATCATATATATGGATGATCTCACAGTATTCTCTATGAATAGAGAAGAACATTTCATGCATTTGAGACAATTATTTGACAAATATAGGAAGTATGGTGTATTTCTTAGCCCTAATAAAAGGATATTCTATGTCATTGAAGGAAAATTTTTGGGGCATGTCATTACCAAAGATGGCATCTTCATAGATCCTAATAGAGTGGAGGCCATTTCTAAAATTAGGCTACCTAATAGCTAAAAATAACTAAAGTCATTCTTTGGCAAGATTAACTTTGTGATGAAGTTTATCTTAGGTTTTGCTAAGATTGTCAAACCTTTGAATGATATGCTTAAGAAAGATGTTAAAATTTCTTAGATTGAGGAATCCAAGAAAGCATTTGGTGACATTAAAAGAGTAATTAGTTAAGCCCCAATCTTGATAAGTCTTAACTTTTCAAAGGATTTTTTATTGTATTCGTTTGCTTTTAACTACACTATGGCTATTGTCTTAACTCAAAAGGTTGATGGGAATGACCACCCTATAGCCTTCATGAAAACCAACTTAAAAAATGTAGAGGTAAAATATTACATCATTGATAAGCAAGCTTATGCCTTAGTAAAGGTAGTAAAAAAATTTAGACATTACCTCCTTAGAAACAAGGTGCATGAAATTTTACTTGACCTAATCACAAAGCTTATGTTGAGTTAGAATAATCTTGGGAAAAGAAGAGGCAAGTGGATGGAAACCCTACAGGAGTATGATATAGAAATCAAAATTGCTAAATTAGTGAAATTACAAGCCTTAGTTTAGATGATTACCAATATTGACCCCAAGCTCCATGTCATGCAAGTGGATCAATAGAACTTCCAACCCAATGAATGGTATGACTATTTAATTCATCTTCTTATTAGAGGTAGTTGTCCCTTAGGACTCACTAGAGAAAAGAAGAGAGCTTTAAGGCTTAAAGCATCCCATTACCTCATCAAAGATGGATTCCTTTATAGGGAAAACTTTGAAGGGATCTTCTTAAGATGTGTGTCAAAATAAGAGGCATCTCAAATTATGTCTACTTTCCATGAAAAGTTAGGTAGTGGACATCCTTTAGGGAGAAACATAGCCCACAAGATTCTCAGGGATGGGTTTTATTAGCCTACCCTTTTTAAAGATGTAGATAAACATGTGAGGGCATGTCATTCATGCCATATCTTCATCACAAAAGAACCAAAGGAAACCATTCTTTTAAAACCTATGATGGTGGACTAGCCTCTTGCATAATAGGGATTATACTTTGTAGGAGTGACCAATCCTAATTCTTTTGAATGTCACAAATATGTCTTAACTGCTATAGACTATTGCACTAGGTGGACTGAGGTAGTAGCCACTAAGTAATGAATAACATAAGAGGTGATTAATTTCTTAGAGGAAAATATTTGCTCTAGATTTAGAATGCCAGTTTCCTTAGTTTGTGATAATGGATCTACCTTCATATCCATTGAAATGATGGAATGGGATTATAAACAAGTCATTCCACTCAAGTTTTCCTCTAATAAATATCCTTAGGGAAATGGTTTTTCTGAATCCACAAAAAAAATCTTGATGAAAGACATCAAAAAATCTATTGAAGATAAACCTTGAACATGGCATAAACTCCTCAAGTTTGCATTATGGGTAGATAGAATCAGGATCAAACAAGCCCTCAAGGCTTCACCATTTTTGTTAGTACATGTTTAGGAGCCTATCTTTCCCATCACTTTAAATTTTCATACATTCACATTCATGCAAGAATACATGGAAGACAACCAAGAACTTGATAATTCTAGGCTATTGGACATTATTTAAATCAAAGATACCAGGAAAAAGGCATTTGCAGACTTTAGTAGGTACCAATCAACCATGAAAAGATGGTTTGATAAAAGGTCCAAAGTGAAGGTGTTTAGGTAGGGAGATATATTCCTCCTTTGGGGCAAGGCATCAAAGCCTAAAGGCAAACATGGCAAGTTCACCCCTTTCTGGATTGGACTGTACCAAATTGTAGAAATCTTAGGCAAAAACACTTTTAGGTTGAAGGATATTCAAGGAGTAGAGTTTACTTTGCCAACCAATGGGTAATACCTCAATAATTACTTTGATACTACCACACTAGGGGTCTTCATGGAATAAATCTATAAGATTATAAAGGTTAGATTAGGTAGGCTAGTTAGTTTCCTTTCTTGAATTGGTTTTTTTCTTGCTAGGCCTATATATATATATATATATATATATATATATATATTTGTTTACTTGTGCTTGTCTATTTTTTTTGTTTATTATTTTTATTTCATCTTTTTTACTTGGTGGTATTACTTGGTTTTAGTAAAGTCTCATAGATTATCTTTGTTTAGAATTGCTCAAAAGGTGTGAGTATGAATCTTACAAAAGTGAACATGAGGTAGCAATACAACATCATGATACAACCAAGGGCACTGTCATAAATAGGTATAAGAGATAAATTTCCCACAAAGATTCAAACCTTATTCTAAATCAAATATTGGTTTTAAGAAGAATCATATGTGTATAATGTGAATTCAGTTTGTTAATTCACATTCACACTTACACTTAAAACACATCCTTGTCTGGGATTAAAGTTTCAACTAAAGGAGAGTATCTTAAGGCTAGGACATATGACTGAATCCTTAAACCTAGATATCTTGGCTCCTAACCTTTGTTAAAAAAGTAGAAGAAATAATTAATTAAAAATTAAAAGATACAAAGTCAGAGGTGATTTAGGAAATTTCCACTAGGGATATGGATGCCTAGTTGGTAGTGGATCAAGGCCATGAGTGGAGCCAAAGGTATCTCTATTAGGGATATAGATGCATAGCTCATAGTAGAGCAATTCCAAAGCCTCTCCTAAATTAATAGCAATTGTTCCTAATATAATATTTAAATATGCTCAAAGTCAAATGCAATAGCCAAAAGGATATGAACCTAGATGTTGTTTATTGAAGTCTCATGATAAATAGTAAGTGGAATCAAAACAAACATTGTATGTTTTTGTTTTAAAATCTAGGTTCAAATTTTACACATAAGAGGCTTGTTTCAACAAAAAATTGATTTAGGAGATTGTATATGTCAAAATGGGATAAAAACTTATGTACATATCTAAACCAAAGCCTTGGGTTCAAAAATATTTCTATGTTCCCCCTATGAGTTGTCATTTGTTGAGACCAACATCCTCCCATTTTTCTACTTTTTCTAAAAGGGGACCCTTTTGAATGTTTCAAAGCATCTGTGTTCTAGATTTAATATGAAAGAGTTATTCTCTCTTGAAATTTTAAAGGCAAATCAATTAAAAAACATGAGCCTCAGTGTATTTGGTTGTGATTATATTTCATGGACTAATGTTGCTAATGATTATCTTTGAGGTTATTAGTTGTAGGTTCTATGGAGAAAGATAGGGTTCTTAAACAATAAACCCTATGGGTTTGAATTCAAACATCCATGAGAAAATTTTAGCGAGAAAATAATATTTCTTTTTAGTTATATAAACCCTAAGTATAACTTTATATTAAGCTTTAATTATGTTTTTGAACATGACCAAACATTAATATAAACTCAAGACTTGGACCTTTTATTTTCCCCTTTAAACCCTGAAAGCCCTTTATCAAGCCTTAACTTAAAGCTCATACACTTTTACATATCCAACACCTCACAATCAATCAAAATATTTTAGCCAATAGCATGAACCAAATATAACACCAAAAGGGAGACCAACCATTATAAAACACTTGGATTATGATCTAGCGATCCTTGTTACCTCAGAGTCCTTAATCTGATGGTGTGCATTGACCCCAAAGCCCCAAGAATTCCCAAGAGCTTGACACATGAAACTCAGTCATTATACTAAAGAAATTTTGTTGTCTTAAATTTGATAAGCTTTCTCCCATCATTTTATGTTTGTGAGGATGTAATTGAAATTATCGAGCCCACCAAATTTAACCCAGACAACTTTTCAGATCCTAAGCAAAGGGGGCATTTCTAAAGACCCTTTCAAAGGAATTCCTAGCATTTTTACATAGAAAGACTTAGCATAAAGGATTTTACCTAAGTTAATTTGTGTTTATTAACATAAAAGGTCCTTAGGAATATCACTTTAAGTCTAAGTTTATATAGTCATAGGACTGATTAAAAGGTGTGCATCTTGTAGGATCCAATGGTGATCGCTCAATTGCTAGATTTAATCTAATGGTAAGCCAAGATTGAAATTTTTTAAAAGGATTTGGAAGATTGACACGTGGCCTAACCATGGATAGGGTTACTAAAAAAGGAATATAGAGCCCTATAAGGAGGATACATGGTAGTTTTCCATTTGAAGGACGAAAATTTTGATGGGACCTATTTAATAAATGCACTCAATTAAATGACTTAAACCTTGTAAAAATCAATGATGATCACTCAATCACTAGATTTGATCCAACATTGCATCGAACACAAAAAAAAAAAAATTCCCATGAGAAAAACACATGTCTAATGCATGGCTACAATAGAAACTGGTAAGAGTAAGTAGCATGGGGAAGATTTATTGGGGTGCCAAGTGGCATAACCATGAACTTAAAGATCAAGGGACCAATAAGAACATAGGAAATTGGATTTGGATTATTGGAGTGAAATTAAGAAATATTTTGAAAGCCAACAACTAGTCTCCAACTAGAATTTATGAAAATTATAGTAAAAGGCATAGAACTATGCCATATAGGATCCATATAAGCATAGATAATCAAAATCAAATTTCTCCTAAGCTCGAAAGTGTAGAGGACATAAGAATAAGGTAAAATAAAATTTGAAGAATGTATAAGATTAATAAACTTCATATTTACTCCATTAAAGCTCAAAAACACTAATCCCTCTATAAAGAAGACCTGAATTGGCTCAATTAGTCACAAAGCAATCAAAATAACAGAACTGAACCAAGAAGCAAGTGCCCTATCAAACCTTTGGTGACCTTGAAAATATAATTTAGTGTCGTAAATGGTGGTAGGTAGGAAATATATGAAGATGGAATCATAAACTTATCTAACTTTAGATAGTGAGGGGAGAATCTTCAAAGACACAAAGCTAGACCTGATAGCCCTAAAGGTGCATGGAATCAAGAACTGGTTTGAGTTATTCTTCTTATGGATAAATTGAAACTAATTTCTAAGGAGGAAAAGAATAATGCCTCTATGAATTAGAGATATAATGACCTAGTCTCAATTTAGTTGGTAGGCCTCCACCATGTTGTATCCAAACTAGAGGTAATACATTGCATCAACCTCCTTGCTCCCATTTTCATTTATTATAGAATAGATAAATAATGGATCATTAAAGAATGAATAAATAAGAAGGTTGCATGCATAAACCCCATAGCCTTCAAAAATTATTATAAGTTCCCCTTGCCTCATATTGATCTCCCTTCCTTGAGAGAGTGGACAAAGACCAAAGACCTAGATTCAGTCCTCACACCTTGGTTAATCCAAGGCTCCCATGTTTTCAGGTTCCCTAATGGTGAAATTATTATTATCCAATTTAGGTAGGACATTAATATAGATATGACCTTAATAAATATAGCCTTTGGTGCCCCTTCCACTACTTATGTAAGCAAGGTCTGGGTAT
This sequence comes from Torreya grandis, assembly GCA_037957365.1. Lineage (NCBI taxonomy): Eukaryota > Viridiplantae > Streptophyta > Pinopsida > Cupressales > Taxaceae > Torreya > Torreya grandis. Next base: position 69,024 of record JARHVA010004747.1, read on the forward strand.
CTTACGTTCACTACATGTTGGAATGAAACTTAACCCCTTCCATTGGAGACCTAATAATTTTTTTCTTGGCCAAGGAATTCATTGCCATCAAGATAAGGACCTCTAAGAAATTTCATATGATGTCCTATCTCTTGGATTCACTTTTGACTTATGTATATTTCCCTGACATCTAAAATTAGTCCCCTCATGGTAGAACCACTATTTCTCATCACTATTCTAAATTGCATATATTCAAATATAAGAACCACATGTAATTTATCTATGATGGTGTTTTCCTAGATATCCATCAATCAATCACCAATGTCTCTATGACAAGACTCCACCCTTTAATCAAAATTCAAGTATAAACCATGGGGGATGTATGGTTCTATTCAGAATGCACTGTAATAAGAATAGAAGGAATCATGACTCAACCCTACCGATTGCCCATTCATGTCCCTAGTAAGATTTCAAAGAAAGAGATAGCCTATCAAATCAGCCAAGGTGTGGATGGGATATGAAAGATAAATAAGAAGGCTCAGCTCCATCCCTTTCCACTAGACATTGGTAAGATTGTGATCAAGGATTTGGAAGTAACTAGAAATTTTGGTGATCCATAAAAATATTTTGATTTCTAGTTAGATGACCTTAAGATGTGGGACCCCAATAATAGAGTGACCAACCACATCTGAGATAAAAAGGTCCCAAATATTAAATAAAAAAAATAACCAAGCATGGGAGATGGTATCTATATAGAGGCAAAGAACTTTGAAGAGGTCCTATCTAGAATCAAAGGCTACAATATCTAGTTAGAGCATAGGCTAGTCTTTGAATTCAAGTAGAGAGTTGGTGTCCACATCTAGGGCATTAAGGATAATTGGGGCTATTCGACCAAGTATAATCTAAAGGTCCTTAACACCATCCATAATTTAGGGAAGCAAATCATAGAATAAAAATATATTAAAGAAATCATGGCTAAGGTTGATAAGGAATTTGACACATTAGAAAATTAAGAGGAGGATTGTCTAACAAAGCTTGTAGTGGATTTTGAGCTAATAAAAGACAAAAACACCAAGGTGAAGGACTTCTTCAGATAGGGATAATTGAGGGGCCCACTACTAGTGTAATTTTTAAAAGAATATCCCTTTGTATAAAATATATTCTAGCCTATTAGAATATATGGTTTTCTATTATCAATTTTGACATAATAGGTAATATACATTGTAATATTTATATTAAGGAAAACTATCCTTATCTTACATATGGATATTTTGAGAAATTTAACTAGTGAACCACTTATGTTTCTTATAAATAGGTAAGGATTATCATTTTGTAAGGGGGGATATTTTGAGAAATTATATACCAAGAGAATTTAAGATAACTATGGAATTATGAAAAGATTGTCTTTATAGTTTGTTAAATGTCAATGCTATGATCTATGAATTTGAATCAAGAGAGGATGGTTTGTATGGTGTTAGTTCTAAAATGAAAACAAGATGAAATAAATTAATTCCTTCACCTTCCTTGGATTCTCTAAATGCCTTTGTAATGGTGGATTTCTTAGCTTGTGCTCATGAAGTCCTTGGTAATGGAAGCTTGACAACCTCCATCTCTCTTTGGCACCTTTGGCTTGTGGCTTGGCTTAGGTTGGAATAAATTTGGCATTATAATAATAGTTTCTTGAAGATTTTTGGAACCAATATTGCATTATAATTTTTCACTAATTAAGCTTAGAAATGATGTTATGAGGCCTCTTATTTATAGATTTTTGGATTTGATTAGAACCAACCTCAACTGTCCATCTCAAGATTGAGATGTGTGGTTGAGGATTAATTCAATTTTTGGAATTAATTTTTTAATTATCCTCATAATTGCATTAGAATAAGGGGAAATTAAGAGGCATGGAGGGCATCATAGAAGGCATTGATGAGGCATGGAGGGCATGAATCTAGATATTTATGGCATTTATGACCAAGAAATGAGGTTACTTGATGATGTAGATATTCAATATTCATTTTTAAAAACAAGTATTCAACAAGTTCCCATGGATTTATTAATTAGGCATTGATTTGGGTTAATTAGCTCCTTAGGCATGATTAAGTACATTGTGTATAAGTTACCTAAATTTGACTAGATTTGAATTAGAAGTCCACATTAGATGTGTTGGATGTGTATTCATATTTAGAAATTTTCCAACAAAAAATAATAAAGGCATGAGTTTTGTGAAAAATATTTGATAGGAAGAGCAGTCCAAAGCACATAGGTGCAAATTTGGCATTTTGACTCAAAATGTACTGATCAAAGTTAACTAGCCCATAAATTGCATTACCCTATTTAGTGATACCCTAGACAAAATAAGCACTTGAATATATCATTTTCACATAATTTTGTATTTTTTACTATTTTTAGGCCAAATTGTCCATTTTAGATGGAAACTAGCCAAAATCTTCATTAGAGGTTATCAGTGGCTAGTTTTAGGTGTCTACAATTTGCTCTTATTTGCAAAATAATTAAAATTTATAAGCATAATAATGTCTTCTCAAAGAATGAAAAGGTCCTACATGCCTACAACTGCAATGATGATATACTAATTGTATGATGCCCCCTCAAGGGAATGGTTAGCACAAGTGGATTGACTAATAGTCCCTCAAAAAGAAAAAAGAAAAATGAGGGGACCAAAGAAAGGAAAGATGATGGGGTGAAAAAACAATGATAGTGAAAAGGTAGTCAAAATCATTAAGAATTCAAGTGGGATGCTGCACTATGGTTTGCCCAAAGGTGGTTATAAGAATTATACCCCGATAATGGCAAGATGGTATGATAACACAATGATTTGCCCAAATATAGTTATAATCATTGAGAAGATGGAGCTATCCCAGTTAGGATAGATAAACAAGATAATAACATGCCCCTATATAGGCAAAAAAATTAGAGTGGTGATAACACAATAATTAGCCCAAAGGCGGTTATAATCATTGAGAAATGTAGGTGGGATGGTGTGAAATGATTTACCATAGGTGGTTATAATAATTGGACCCCAATTGTGGAAAACATGATAATCTTGGCTGAGGATGATGATAACTTAAGATAGAGGGTAATGATGAATTGGAACAACCTACTAGTAGGGAGATGCTTGTCCAAACTAATAAAGGTTGAAATTCTTTCATGTTTAATTTCTCTATTTGGGATATGATTAGGATGGAATCATGATGACATTGTTGAAGAGATTCCATCATTATTGAATAGAATTCTTGAATCTAAGGTTTGTTTTATCACGTTTTAGTATGTATCATAGTATAACATCATGAGGATTTGGCCAAAATATGCATGAGGACTGACTCCCATAATCCAATACTCAATAGAAAGCAATACACTAATGATAGAAACCATGATGACAATGTAAACATATGAATAGGGATTGATTCAAGTATAAGTGTGGGCAAGGAATCACCCAATGAACACACATAAACTAAATGAAAGAAATAGTACTAAAATCAAACAAATAGATAGACAAACAAATAAAATAAGTAGAAAAAAAAAACAAACAATGCAATAAAAATCCTATGAACATTGCCCCTAGAAAATAGGTAACAACCTAACAAATGAACTAAATGAGGGAATAGAAGAAAAGGAAGGGGGTGGCTGAGTTATCTCTATATGCACTAGGCAAGTGGATGCTACCTACATAGTTCCATGGATGTAATATCCAATAAAAAACATTAGGCCAAATGTAGTTCTCCCACGGAATGGGAAGAATATGATAACTAAGGGAAAAAAAATAGAATGGATGTGATATAAGAATAAGAATGGTCTTGAAAAATGGCAAGTTCTTGAGATAAAAAGGCCGAAAAGGATGGGAAAACTGAATTACATGTGATTTTATTGTAACTTAGTAAGGGTTCCCAAAATCCTTAAGGCAAAGAAGTGGTTAATGTTTTTGTTCTTTTCTAATGATTTTTTGAAATGGTTTTGTAAGTGTTTTGGAGTGTTGCAACTCAATCAAGAATTATGAGACACTAAATGGTTCAAGATTGCAAAATGGTGAGAGCATTCAAACTTAGGTTTCTCATAAAATGGCAAGAGTGCTCAAACCTAGGTTGCTCACAAAATGGTGAGAGCATTCAAACTTCGGTTGTTCACAAAATGTTGAGAGCATTTAAACTTAGGTTACTCACAAAATGGTGAGAGCATGGGGAAAAGGGTGACTGAGTTGAACTCACTATGAATGAAGTGTTTCCTACATAGTCCTAGAGTAGGACCTTATGTTCCTATAGTTCTACCCTTTTAGTGGAGGAATTTGACTAGTGTAGCAACCAATTCAAACAAAATAGGCATAGTTGGTAAAAAGGCATAGTATGACATATGAAGTGGCAAGTTGGTATGTCAAGGCTTAGTATAACCCATAGTTTTCCCATAGGTGGTTATAACTAGGACACAATGGCATAGATCAATGGTACTAATTTTCCCAAATGTGGTTATAATTAGTAATAAGACCAGTGGTAAGAAAGGACTAGTAAACAAAGGATGCAACTACTGAAACTTCTATCACACCATCCCAAAATATGATCTCTATCTGAAGTTATTGAAAAAATTGATGAATTGATAAGATACCTTGATGCTGAAACTATGCAATGAATGAAAAAAACCAAAGTCAAATGGTCTAGTCTTTAAAACATGTTGGGTCGATAGGTTCAAAATGGAAAGTGGATATGGCAAAGAGGATAGATAAGAATGGTATGTGTACAAAGAATAATAGTGACAAAATGGCATAACTAAAATGGTCGTTATACATAATACACCTTAGTATTCAAGCATAATACTGCTTGAGATGAATAATATTCATTAGCTTTGGAAGTTGGTTTCCATCTAGTGTGGTAAGCCTGTATGCTCCTAATCCATAATCTACAGTGATGATGAAAGGCTGTATCTAGTTTGGTTTGAATTTCCCTTTATGTTTCTTATCATTTGTGGTATTATTTTGGCTTTCTTTAAGAACAGTATCACCAAATTCAAATGTTTGATACTTCACACACTGATTGTAGTGACCTTTGAGTCAATTCTAGTATGCTTGAATATTGTTGAGTGCAAATGTGTATTTTTCATCTACTAGATCCAACTCTTGTAGGTGAGCTACTCGATAGTCATGATCATATAGGACATGTTTGAAAGAGATGCATAGTGAAGGCAATTCAACCTCAATGGGAAGGATGGCTTCAGTACCATAAACATTTGAGTATGGGGTGGCTCTTGTGGGGGTATGATGATTGGTATTGTATGCCCAAAGAGTAAGGAATATATAGAGGTACCAATCATGACTGACATCATTGACAATCTTTTTGAGAATGTTGACAATGGTTTTGTTGGATGCCTCAGCGTAGCCATTACCTTGAGGGTAATATGTTGTAGAAAAGTGTTGTGTGATGTTGTATTCAGTACATAACTAGTCTAAATATTTGTTCTTGAATGATCTTCCATTATCAGATATAATGTCAAAGGGGATACCATAACAACATATGAGATGGTTAAAGATGAATTTGGAAATTTTCTTTCTAATCACGTAAGTGAGGGGTATAGATTTAACCAACTTAGGAAAATATTCAGTGGTAGTAAAGATATGTTTATGACCATCAGATGAAGTGGGGTTAATCTTCCTAATGAGGTCAAGTCCCCATGTATAAAATGTCCATGGTGTCAACATTTGTTTTATAGTTTTTTTCTAGGGCATAAATCAAATTAGCATACCATTGACATTTGTCATATTTATTAACATATGCAATGGTATCTGCATTTATTATGGGGCAATAATAACTAGTACGTAAGAGATTTTTATATAGGACTACCCCACTAGAATGAGCTTCACATATTCCTTCATGAACTTCTCTTAACACTAATTTAGACTCTACCAAATTTAAATGAAGCAGAGTTCCATCAAAACTATGATGGTAAAGAGTGGATCCAAATATAGTGTAATGAGTAAAATGATGGATGAAGGCTTTGGTTTATTTTTGAGATAAGTTAAGTGTTATAACCTGGTCATGAAGGTAGTTGTAAATTTCTGAGTACCATATAGAATTAGGACCAATAATATCACAAATCAGGGCAATGATTAAAGGTTTATGAGCTAGTGCTGATAAATTCTTGACAAGGAACTGATACTTTTTAGCTTTATTTTTTTGTTGAATTAGAGAGCCAATAGTAGCCATGATATCTATAGTTCTATTACTAGCCCTTGGTATATTCTCAAAGTAAATGTTGGCAATTTTATTTTTAAGAGTGTCAACCATGGCTTTATATGGAACTAGTTTGTCATCTTTGGTCTAAAAATAGTTTGTGACTTGATTGATGATTAACTAAGAATCACCATAAACTTGAAGATGATATATATTCCAATGTATTACTTGTTGAAGTCCTACAATAAGTGTTTCATACTCGACCATGTTGTTTATATAAGGAAAGTTGATTATGAATGATTTAGGGATTATATCCCCCTATGGTGTAATAAAGAATAGGCCTACCGATGATCCATGTCTAGTGAATGAACCATCAAAATATATCTTTCAGGGTTGTTCCTTAAGGGGTGTATCAATAATGGTCATGATGGATTCATCAGGAAATGAAAACTTGAGTAGTTGTGTGTCCATGAGGGGTGTTTCAAGAAGTTGATTTACAAGAACTTGTCCTTTGATTGATTTTTTATTGAGATACTCTATGTCAAAATCACTAAGAAGCACAATCCATTTAGCCAGTCTACCTTGAAAAACTATTTTAGATAGTAGATACTTGAGTGGATCTATTTTTAAAATGACCATGGTTTTGTTATTCAACATGTAGTGACGTAGTTTTTGAGCTACAAAAACCATAGCTAGACAAACTTTTTCAATAAGTGCAAAGTTATGTTCATATGTAACCAAGGTATGACTTAAGTAGTATATAACATTCTCCTTTCCATTATCATCATATTGAGACAAGAGTGGCCCTAGGTCATAATTAGTAGCTTATAGGTATAATAAGAACAACTTTCCTAGTATAAGAGGTAATAAAATAGGTGGATTGATAAGATAATCTTTGATTTGTTGAAAAGTTGTTTGGCAGTGAACATCCCAGTGAAATGTAACTCCTTTCTTCAAAAGGTGCATAAATGGATGGCACTTAGCTACTAACTGAGAGATGAAGCATTGAATGGATTGGATCTTACCTTGTAAACTATATATTTACTTCAAATTGGTTGGTGGTGGTATCTCAACTATAGCATGGACTTTAGCTGGATCAACTTCAATACTCTACAAGACACAATGAAGCCAAGTAATTTTCTTGAAGTTATAACAAACACATTTATTTAGATTTAGTCTAACTTTGAATTCTTATAGTCTTTCAAATATCCTATGTAGAATGGCTAGATGGTCAGCCCTGGTCTTAGATTTTCCTAATATGTCATCAACATAGTCTTAAATAATTTCATGTATCATATCATGAAATATGACAGTCATGCCTCTTTGATATGTATCTCCTACATTCTTAAGGCCAAGTGCCATCACTTGATACCAAATGTTCCCCATGGAGTGGTGAACATTATTTTATGCTTATTTTCTAGTGCTATTTTGATATGATTATATCCTTAAAAGCCATCCATGAGTGAAATAATTTCTTAACCTATCATGGGTTTATTGATCATGTCAATATTAGGCAATGTAAAATCACATTTGGGATAAGATTTGTTGGTGTCTCAAAAATTATTATAAATTTTGATTCTTTTAGGATTTTTGCTAATAGGTACTACATTAGAGATCCATTTTGAGTAGTCAATGGATGAGATACATCCTAATTCTAAGAGTTTTTCCTACTCTTTCTTTAACAATATAACAATATAAGGATGCATCTTACGTAGATTTTGTTTTACCAGTTTGACATCAAAATTAACCACAAGGTGGTGCAAAACTAAGGTGAGGTATAATATTGGCATGTTAGAATAGTCCCATGTAAATATATCCACAAACTCTCTGAATAGATCTATAAAAATGTCACATTCCTCCTTAATGAGGGATGTACCCAATTTTATCCATTTCAAGTCTAACATATTATTTATGGTTACCTCTATATTATGTTTGTCTAGGAGCATTGAACCATCTTCTAGGATAATAGGTAGTGACTTGAACTATTGGATTATGCCAAGGTCCTCTGTTAGGATTTGCTCTTCAACATCTCTTAGGCATGATGAATCTAAGTCTCCTAATGGGAGATATGGACATGTAATAAAAATAGCTGGAAATTATTGGAGAATTTGATAAAATACTTGTTGTTACTCAAAACTAAACTTAGATCCACATGCAAGTTCATCATTGGTGGTCTCCTAGTCTAAATTCAAAGAAGAATGAACACCCCCATCTAATAGCACCTAAAATAGGTTTTCACCACTAGAATAGCCTTTATATTTATTTTTTCCTTGGTTATAAAGCACCTCAAAGAGGTTTTCACTTTGGGACCTCAATGTTTTATTTATTTGTTTTTGGCTAAGGGTGTTCACTCGCTCTCCAAAATAGGCTATAGGATCTAATGTAATTGAGAATCCTGATTTGTGATCTCCCAACAAAACACTATCTCTAAGGCCTAAGAAATCATAGAATTCCTCATCATTCTAGAACTCATCAATCAGTAGATTGGATTCTTGTTGGTCTTAATCTATCAATTCAGGATAATATAATGGCAATGGATTGTGATGAATGGCTTGGGTAAGTGTATAAATGGAATTTTTATCAAACATGTTACTTTTAGCTAGGTTATCAAAGGTAAGGATATGATTATACTTTGCTTCACTATCAACATCATCATCACTAGTCACTAGTGATGTAATTTGAATAAAATATGTGGGGTCATCCCCATGTTGTTTAAATCTAAGTCTGTAAGGTCTTTCATACTAAGTCATGGAAATTAGTGCAATGGTACCTTAATGATTTAATTCAAGGCATGTTCATTCATAATTGTGATGCTCCATGATCCTATTGGGAATAGGATACTTTATATTTTTATAAAAATTATCTTGGTTATCATTGTATAACCATGATTCATTCCCTTTTAGAGGGTTAGGCCCTAGGTCAGATACTGGTATAAATGTGACAGGTCCCTTGTCTTTGTTCTTTCATTACCAATGCAAATGTGAGATGACCTTAGGTCTCCCAAATGTTCTTTGATTCTAAGGAATATTGGTTATATGAAATGTATCATGGGTCACATATTCTCCTATTCCATTATATGAAATAGTGAAATGATTATAAGCTTTAGGAGGCAACATGTGGGAAAGGGAATTCAAGGTATTATGATCTATGTAATTATCTGATGAAGGATTAATAAGTATAATTTTTCCTTTATCCTACTTAGAACTAATATTCATACCATATTGATAATTATAACATTGAAATTTAGCCTCAATAGGATTACAGTGTTCATACGGGTGTAAATCTCTTGGAATAATCACCTCCATCCCTGAGTGGGAAAACTTGATACATTAGTGTAGTGTTGATGAGTCTGCTTGAATCTCATGTAACCAAGGCCTAGCTGGAAGCATGTTGTATGATAACTCAAGTCCCAACACATGGAAAAGTGTATCATGGGTTAAAGGCCTAATGATAACTATCAAACTAATGGTGCCATTTGACTCTCTTTCCTGATTATCATAGGCTTTAATAGTTATTGCTTCTGGCTAGAGATCTATCATCATGTACCCAATAAGCTTGATGAGATTGAGAGATACTATGTTGAGGATAGATCCATTATTGATAAGGACACATTTTAATTTATGCCATCTGATACAAACTTCTATATATAATGGGTTATTATGGAGTGGGCCACGGGAAAACATATTGCTTTGGTTGCATGTGACTTGTTGGGTTGGAGCTAGGTGTACAACCAAAGCTTGAAATTTATCAAGGGATATGTAATTATCAATAGTGTATTCGGTCAAAAACTCATTCAAGATGTTCTTGTGGATTATTGACATTTATAGCAAATCTAAAATAGAAATTTCTACTAGTGTCTTCTGTAATTGTTCCACAATATCAAACTTCTTATCCTAGTCAATAGTGAATGGTTTATTCTATGGTTAAATAATTGGTTGGATGATAGTCAAACTCATGAATGGTTGTGGGCTTGGGATAGTAATCTTAAACCTCTAAGTTTTGATTGCACAATCAAGATTAAATATTAGACCATTATTGCTAATTGATGTTGGAAATAGTGTGGGACCATATAGGTTAAGTATCAGTTACCAGTGCACTTGCATGTGGTCACATGGAAAGAATGAGTTGTCACTATAAGATCCAAAAGTGGAAGTCCTAGTTTTTTGGATTGAATGTATGCACTCCTATGTTAAAGGAGGTTTATCTATGTGATTTGGCTGAATATTGTATTAATGATATCCCCTACACCAAGAACCCTATTGGAGTCATGTGCAACTGCATGGCAGGTTTGTTGGTTGTTATCATTTTGACCTTGGTTTTGTCTATTATTTTGTCATTGTGGATTCTACTACTGATTTTGTTGATTTTACTAGTTTGGCCTTTGATTTGGATACTATTGATTTTGCTGCTACAGTGGCTATTGTTGTTGTTGTTGATTATTTTACTACTATTAATTGTTATGTCAGGGAAAGGGGTTTTGATAAATCTCAAGAGTTTTATTGGAAGTGGAAGAAACATTATCCAATTTTATCTCCCCATTATCCAACATATTCTTGATTAAATGCTTGATTTGGACACATCTTTGTAGATTATGCCTGTTGACCTGATGATAGTCACATAATTCATTTTCATGATACCGATCAAGATAAGGAATGCCTTATAGATAATGCTTTGCTATGGGAAAACTAATTTGATTAGTAGTAGAAAGCTTGAAATATATAGAATCAATAGGTTATCTTAGGTCACTAAAAACACAATGTGCAGGGATGGTTCTTCTAGGAGGAGGGGTTTGTAATGGTAAAGACTATTGTATTTATTGTATAGGTCTTAGTTATTACACTTGTGGCATTATTTGGAGAGGTTTATAGGTATGAGTAAGATGAAAAGGTGGTGCAGATGATGTCTACATAGTTTGTACATGATGAGATTTAATTACTCCATTTCCCATAACATTCCCATTTTAGTTAAATTGCTTTGATCTTTCATGATTATCAGCCTGTGTCGATTGTGATGCTTGAATTTGGATGGGATGTTGGTTATTTGCATGATTGGTACCTTGATTTTGTTTAGTTGAATAAAAATTGATGACCCCTTTATTGATGAGCACTTGCTTAATCAACAAACCTTTATCAATGATCTCTTTGAACGTATGTGTACATTACAGTTCTAGATGATATGCTATCTCAATATGCAAATTTTTAGTAAACACAACAACTAATTTTTTATCTAGTAAACCATGGGTGAAATGGATTACAAGGGATCTCCATCACTGTAAATAACATGCAAAATTCTCCCCAACTTTCAACTTTGCTTATGTCAAATCTATTAATGAAATCTCATGCTCAAGATTATAGGAAAGGTGCTGCATAAATTTATTAGAAAGATCATCAAATTCCATAACTAAATTCTTTGGAAACTTTAAAAACCACTCTAAAGCTTCTCCATCCAAGCTCCTTAGAAATAAAATCAAAAGGTATATGTTGTTATATGCCACTAATTAACATGTGACAAAGAATTCGGTCAACTGAGCCTTAGGATCACCCTTCCCTTTGTATTTATCAAATTTGGGTGGTTTGTATCTTGGAGGAAATAATATCTACAAATACTCCATGTTGAATAGATATGAGCATATATAATCCAATTTGAACTTCTTAGTTTGCTTCCCTACCTGAATGGTAGTAATTATATCCTTCATTTGTTGAAATTCTTGGGATAGGAAACTAGAAGGGATATTGGTTTGAGGGAGAATTTGGGTTTGAATAGATGGTTGGGAGTTCATAAGTGGAACACTTTGACTAGGGTATGATGGATAAAATTATTAGGGTACATTGGCTTGGTTGGGGGATGGACCAAGAATACGCATATGTGGATTGGGATGTACTTGAAATTGCACATTTAGCTATGTGATATTTTGGTTTGGTTGGAAATAAAGGCTTGACCTAGTGGATTTTGTGGTTGGGATGGATGGATATAATTATAATATGCTTACTATTTTTGAAAAGGGACATACTCTTGACTAATCAAACCTTGCTGTTGAGTGGGAATTTTTAGCCTAAGACCCTGTCTCTAAGTTTGTGTCATATTTTGAACCAACATTTGTTTAGTAGGTACGTGAGAAACTTGAGGACCTCTTTGTTACATAAATCCCTATGAAGAAGTGAAAGTAGGTTATAGACTTGGCATCTATCACTGACCAATATTTTCATGTTGTTAACTAGTCATTGCTTGATTTTGGATTGGCATATTATTCTGTGGCTGAAGAGGTATGTTTGTCATTACTTGGTGAGGTGGAATATTAGTTACCCCTAGTTGAGGTGCAATGTACTAATACTTTGTTACATTGATACACCAAACTATGTTTTCTATTATGGAATACCACTTACTACTTGTTGAAGAGGAGTAAGATTCATCACATTCTATCATTGAGGTGTAACATTATCTATTGTTTGATTATCTAATCCTATAGGTTGTACACTTGAGGAAGTAGTTGGTTGAGGATAGAGTGTAGAAACTCCTATTCTTTAGTTGATGATCTACTCATGGGATTAACTATAATCATATGTTGTTGGTTAGTACCACTTTGATCAAGATTGGTTGCTTTTTTCACATTGTCTACTATGTTTGGCTCACTATTTAGTGTAGAAGCGGAAGACACTTCTTCAATAATTGGCATATGTAGCAAGTTATCTATTGAAGTAGTTTGTAAAAATGGGTCAAAACTCAAAATTTATTGTCCATTTAATTCCATCAACACTCCTGTTGAAGGTACTAGGTCAATGAGGGGCTTACTCACCATGTTCATCTTATTAAAATCACATGCTAGATTTAGGTAGGTTTGGTATGCTATTTGCATTTCGTTAAAGTGATCTTTCATGATGTTTTTTCCTTGATTAGATATATTGGAGTCTTGGTGCTTTATTTGGAATAGAGTCATATTATTACTAAAAGAAGCTTGTTGATCATAAATGATATTATGGGGCACTCTTATTAGACTTGGTAAGATTTCATGGGGGAAGTCTGTTAGAAACTTAGCCCCTACCTCTATGGCTCTAACCAAAATCTCATCTTTGTTCTCTAACAAATGTCACTCAAACAAAAATGCATCATATGTGGAAGTTGTATTAGTAGGATATGACTATTAAAGTACTGGCTCATCCATCATGGGTATTGTAGCTACATATTACATGGTTTGTTCTTGGTCTTATTATGTGTAAGGTGGTGTGTTAACCAAATAGTTAGCCAATAGATCTTGGATTTGTGACCTTGATTGAGTATTATAAGAGGGATAAGTATCCAACTCATAAGAAATGTTATTTGCATAGGGGTCTTGCACCATTTCTTCCTATGCAACTACATTACTAATCCCTAGATTATACATGAGTCCACTACGAGTGTAGGAATACATGTTGGGATCCATGGTCAATGCTTGGTGATAAAAGGTCAAAGAGTTCTACAAACTCTAAAAAGGAGAGAATCTAAAATAAACGATGCCTTCAACTTGGTATAGATTTGTCAAAAGGATCAAAAAGTTTATGCAAAGATTTGTGAAGAAACAAGATAGTGTAAAATATATAACATTTCACTGTTCACATAAAGATGATCAAGTAAATGGACCAAAAAATAAAAATACCAAACTCTAAGGTTGAAGTGTTTCAAATCAGTTTAATCTAAGAAATTAAAATTTTCTAGGTCTTTTGACCAAATACGACATTAAAATCTAGGCTTAAACAATGGATGTCCTAGGACTCTTGGCCAAATGACGTCAAAAGCTAGACTTTGAAAATAGATGAAATTTTTAATCTAATAGATTTGAAACACTTCTAATAAATACTAGTGATTCTATTCTTAGACATGAACTTGGTCAAATAGGTATAAGGTATGAAATAAAAGGCCCTTTATAAATAGTTTATTTTCTCATAAATAATGGTATAAAACCTGGTTCATTTTGACAAACAAACTAGCCAAAGGTGAAAAATATACCTATGCTTTGGACAAAGCATCAAAAGTACACTTGGATCAGTCTGAATATGTAGGAATAAATTTGGAATTCTATGTAAGAAGGTCCATGAAATAATGTTTGAAATGATTTGGGCAGTGTGATGATGCTATACTACCAAAAAGATGAAAGTTTGTTTCAAAGACTCTCTATGGCAAATACATTTTTCCACAATTTTGATAGCATAACACTACCTTTATTGACTTAAAATGTTATGGTGTATAGACTTAAAGTGAAAGTGTTTATTATAAAATAGCTTAAGTCTATCAAGTGATGATAATTATTATGAGTCTAAAATGACCTTCAACCCAAATTGGAAATTAAACCTAAGTTCCCTCAAGTTTAGTGCAAATGGCAAACCCACTTAACACATCAATGCTATGAACTTGTAAAGGTGTAATTTCAAATTTAAATTATAATTTAATGACTTAAACAACTTTGGTAAAGGTCTAGACTTAATTAGGTAGCATAACTATGCCAAAGTGGATGATATGACTCTCAAGCTGTTGATGAACTTTGGACAAGGTAAATAGATGATCTCATATGGGCAAAATAACATCTCTTTGTTCAAATAAAAATGAGGACCATGTGTTTGGTTTAGGATTTTTTTGTTTACACCAAATTTTAACTCTAAACAAGACTTTAATCTAGGACAAGACCAACTAACTAATCACCCTTAGATCCTAAAGTAACAAGGTTGCTTGGTACAATTAGAATCCATTAATATACATCATTTGAGAGGACTTTAAGTGTTCATTAAAAGGTAAATGTGTAGTATATAGTATGGTTTTTACACCTTACCTTCTCTCAAATGACAGTACTACAACATGGACCTTGAGGTACACCTTGCACCAATAATACTTTTGAGACAAGTGGGGATTTGCTTAAAATCTAACAAGTTTCCAAATGATCTAGGTGAATCAATTGCACAATGAATTTCATGCCAAAAAATGCAAAAGAAAAGCACAAATTTTGGGTCTATATCACTTGGCTTATTGCAAAAATGTCTAGTCCTTTTTGTAACCACTACATCATAATATTCACTTAGTGTATTACAATGTCCAAAGTGCAACTATATTCCCTATACAACTCCAAATGAGCTAAAACAAGTCAATGCTATGAGATGAAACCTTAGGTTAAAGCTTCCCTAAAGAACTCATGGGAGGTGATGAAGTCCCCCTCGTAAGCCAACATGCATAAGAATAAAGAAATCATGAAAGTATAAAGATTTTAAGGTCATTATTAAGGTCACCCAAACTTTGATGAGTTTTTGGGGAGTGTTTTAAATGACTTTCTTTCTAAGCCTTGGACTAGCCCACTTGCAATAGAAATGGTGCTTTTGATTCCAAGGGTTCCATATAGGGAACAAATGGAAGAGCATACATGCAACACTCCTCTTTTTTCTAAATAATATTTGATTAAACAACTATTGAAAACAAGAAACTTTTAGAAAGATTTCATTTTTAAGCATCAAATTTGAAAGATTGAGTGGTGTTTATTTGACCCCTTTGTCTTAGTTGTAACTTTTAAAACTAATGCTAAAAACACTTATTTAAGAACTTTGAATGTTACTTTAAGAAATAAAATATTGTTCCTAATTCATTTTAAATCATGCAAAATATGTTTTAAAACATAATTTATCAAACTTGAAATCCGCTAATTACATGTCTACCCTTAAGGGATCACCCCAAAAGCAAAAATGTTATATTTGAAACATTTTAAATGGATTTTATAGATTTTGTAAAAAAATATGAAACTTGAAGCTAAACTAATTCCAAATTCTAAAAATCTAGGAGAAAACACATGGTTTTAAAAAAAATCATCCAAAATGGAGTCTGTATGACCCCAAACCAAGCATTTTAAAATATCTCTTAGGTTTATGTTTTTAAGAAAACACAATGACTAACATCGGTTATATACCACCAACATTGGAAATGTATAACCAAGATCTAACCAATGTCATTTCTACTAACTGATGTTAGTTGAGCCAAGTAATTGATGTCAGTATTTTTGCTGATGTCAGCTACTGTGTAAAACTATGGCAACAAAAAATGGCAAAACAAAGTTAGAAAATCAATTTGTAAGAGTTTTAATGATCCAAATGAAGATTTTAAAGATGCAAAATTATATTCTTCATGTTTTGGATATATATAGTCCCACTATATGTGACATTATGTGATCTATGAATTTGACACAAGAGAGGATGGTTAGTACGGTGTTAATTTCAGAATGAAAATTAGATGAAATAAGCAAACTAATAGCATAACATATCTAGGCCTAGATACTAGGGAGAGTTTAGTTAACAAAATCAAATGACAAACAAAACTAAAAATCAAGGAATAAAACACAAGAATTCATGCACCTTCTTTAGATGCTCCATATGCCTTTGTAATGGTGGCTTGCTCGGCTTGTGCTCATGAAGTCCTTGGCAATGGAAGCTTGACAACCTCCATCTCTCCTTGGCACCTTTGGATTGTGGCTTGTCTTGTGTTATAATCAATTTGGAATTATAACACTAGTTTATTTAAGCTTTTTGGAACCAATTATGTATTATAACTTTGTACTAATTAAGCTTAGAAATGATGTTGTGAGGCCTCTTATTTATATATTTTTAGATTTGATCAGAATCAACCTCAATTGTACATCTCAAGATTGAGATGTGTGGTTGAGGATTAATTCAATTTTTTGAATTAATTTTGTAATTATCCTCATCATGGAATTGGAATAAGGGGAAATTAAGAGGCACAGAGGGCATCAAGGAAGGCATTATTGAGGCATGGAGGGCATGAATTCAGATATTTGTGGCATTTATGGCCTAGGGATATATTCTGAAGAAATGAGGTCACTTGATGATGCAGATATTAAATATTCATTTATAAAAAAAGTATTTGAAAGGTTTCCATTGATTTATTAATTAGGCCTTGATTTGTGTTAATTAGCTCTTAGGCATGATTAAGCACATTGTGTACAAATTACCTAAATTAATCATAATGCCTTATTATTGGTCCTAAATTTGATTGGATTTGAATTAGAAGTCCATGTTAGATGAATTAGATGCGTATTACCATTTATAAATTTTACAACAAAAAATAAAAATGGCATGAATTTTTTGTAAAACATTTGATAGGAAAGAGTAGTCCAAAGCACGCAGGTGCAAATTTGACATTTTGACTCAAAATGGACTGATCAAAGTTAACTGAGCCATAAATTGCATTAAAACATTTAGTGATACCTTGGAACAAATCAGCACTTGAATATATCATTTTCACATTGGTTTATATGTTTAAGTGTTTTTAGGCCAAATTGTGCATTTTAGATGGAAACTAGTCAAAAATTTGGTTAGAGGTTATCGATAGCTAGTTTTAGGTGTCTACAAATGTTGTCTCTCAATTGAATGTTGTCATCTTAAGTTTGAAGGATTATTAATAATTTAAGTCAAATTCTCTATCATAGGGATATTGATTTGTGTTAATGCTAGATTAACTATAAAGGTCTCAAGTATACTTCATTTTATTTTACTCTACATTTGGATGTGCTTAGGCTATTCAGACTATAGTAGCAAAAGTTTAAACTTGGTTCTTAATTATGATTTATATATTTCCTCTAAATTTTAATAAATTTGTGATGTAATATTAGTTTATGATATTTTTAACATAAATTAGTTCGTGTGTGCTCAAAGTAATTATAATTTTGTCATAATATTTGAGATGAGAATTTGCAATCATGTTTCCTTTCTACCTTATCCTTACCTTTTATTATTTTTTATCAAGACTCACTTTAGTTTAAAGATCATTTAGTTTGTAAATCATCAAATTCACATTGATTAAAATATTCAAACCTTGGTGGCTCCAAACCACTAAACTAAACAAATATTATGGATAGTTCCCATACTCTACTTCTATTCCACCATAGACATCACTGAATTATCACAAATTGCAACTCATGGCTTGGATTTTGAATCTTAAAATGAGAAGTTTCCATCAACATTGAAGAGCACCTATGGTACATTTAGAAGCATTAGGAGGTACCAAAAATAGATGAATCTAGGGTGGTCATTTTTTCCATGGGAAATTTGATAATATTTGTTTGTGGTTGTGTACCCCCATAGTTATAGGGTAGGTTTTTTTGGGTTTGGCTAGGTTTAACATAAAGATAACTGGTATAAGGTTAGTAAGTTAGCACATATCAGTATGTGAATGGGAGTGGTTGAGAGGGTATTTGGTATAGGTAAGTATATGTGGAATCTTGGGTGGAGGATGGGGCCATATATCCTTGTGACTTCAAGATATGGCTTAGTTTGGGTGTAATAGGTACTTGTTGAGAAGTTGGTATGGGTTGAATGGGAGGTATAGTTAAGTTGGTGGGTTGGGGATAGGTGGTGATCTTTGTGTTGATGGGAACTAATGTGAAAGGTATAGGACCCACCAAGCTCTAAAATGGAATCAAGGTAGATGGGTTAGAAATAAGAGGGAAACTAGTAACAATAGTAGAAGGTACTCCCATTGTGAGAGGGGTATGGGTGGCCAAAGGTTGGGTGGCTCCTGTGTTAGAGGAGTTGTTAGTTGGAGTATATGGTTTTTTTTTTTTTTTATTGGTTGGTTAGATTAGTTTTGGATAGTGGTCTAAGTATGATGGTTGGTGTAAGATGAGGCCTAGGTAGCCAAAGGTCAAATGAAATTTTGGGAACTAGAGGTGGTTCCCATAAGGTGAGATGGTATCCTATAGTGTGGATTGGTAGGTGGAACCAAAGTAGTAGTACAATGAGAGATGGTGTTGAGTTAATTTTGAAGATCTATAGGGTTGTTATCCAAGAAGGTGGTAAAAACACATCTCCTTGGGCAACCATTCAAGGGATGCTAAGACTACTAGAAGGGTGAGGGAACCATATACTTCTGAGATGTAGTCCATTGATAAAGAGGAAGAGGAAGATGGATGATTAAGAGGTGGATCCTACTTTGCTTGGTTCCTTGGTTGTTGATTAGTCAAAACCATGCAAGTAAGGAAAAAAAATAAGATACAAGCAATCTCACAACTCAGACAAAGAGAAGACAATAAAAAATTGAGGAAAAGAAACACACACTAAATTACATTAATCTTAAGATTTCTTTTAGTCCCTCTTTTGGCTTATACCCTAGGCTTTGAGAACTATGTGAATAAAATTGGATTATAGAGTGGGTACTAACAAATGAGTCTATGGTTGGTTTCATGTTGTGTTTAGGCTCTTAAAGGGATCTATATTGGAAATTAGTACATGGCTTGATATTGAGGCCTACCCTCTCACTTCACACATTGTAGTGATAAGGGTGTTGGGTGCTTAGCCAAGATATACTAATTTCTAGAGTTATAATCAACTAGAGAGATAAGTTGGTTCTACTCCTTGGTAATGAAATCTAAGTAGGATAGCTAGAAAAGGTGACTACTAGGTAATGAAATCTTAGTCAGGCTTTATGTCAATGTTTGATGCTTGATTAAGCACAAGTGGTTTGGTCTTGTGTGTATGATAAGATTAAATCTACAATTTAATTACTTTGATATAATTAATCTATGTGAGCTAAAATAAGTAATCAAATAATAGATCCAACCAATTTTAAGCCCAAATGAAATTTTGATTTTGGTTATATGAGCAAAAAGATAGGAAGAAAGAATCACCTAGATGCAACTATGAACCTAAAAAAAGACTCAAAGATCCCATCAGGTGTGCCAAAATGTTTAAAATAAATTTCACTTATGTTATTTGGAATAAATAAAAACTAAACTCAAGAAGTAGAAAGCATTGATGTGTTGTGCATGCATTGATCTATACGAGTGTAGATACTCCTTCATGGCTTGGGAGGTATGACCTATAGTTAAGAAAACACTCAAAGAAATGGTTTGACTAGTTAGATAGTATGGTGGATTACCTAGAAATATATATCCAAGAAGCATGACCTTCCTTAGAGATTGTCAATTCACACTTTTAAATGATCAAGTTTTGAAAGATAAAATACTTGCATAAATAATATAAGGTACGAACATCAAGTACAAGAAGTGCTTGATAAAAGAATAGATGAAATTGACTAATTATAGTAATAAGTGAATCAATACTAATGCTAAATATTTTGGTTTGGTTTAGAAAATAAGTCAGGGTTCTATGATCAGATAGAGGGAAAGAAATTTAGATTTGGTTGAGGTCTGGAGGGTAAAAATAACTTATTATTTTTCACATAGTGACCATCGATAGTTGGGATGTCTGTCAACAGTTAAGGTAACCATTGGCAATTAGGGTAACCATCTATGGTTGGGACAAACCATCAGCATTCAGGGTGACCATTAATAGTTATTGTGGGTTAGGTCTAGTCAAGAAAATATTGTTTTAATGAGGTCATATATTGGAATTTTGAGAGATGGGTTTGGGTTGGGTTGATTGTAAAATGGAAACAAAGTAACTAAATGATTGAAATTAGATACTTAGCTTGTTTTTTGACTTGATGAATGGTTGAGGTGGTTAGATGATAAAATTATTAGTTAAGTTTGGGATAATTTTTTTTAGAGTAAAGGTACTTGGATATTGGATGGTAGTAATTCAGATCTCTATCACACTTACTAGTTTTCTAGATCACTAGAAGAATACCTACAAAAGGAAGTTTGATGTAAGAGACTCTAGCTCTAGATGATTGATTGATTTTGGATCTAGATTCACCCTCTCCTCTTATGTCTTTATAGGAAGGAAGGAGAGGTGAAATAAACAATATGTTGATAAGAGGTTCAAAAAGTAGTTTAAATTTATATTTTGCATTCATTGTCTCACACACAAATTAGATGATATAAATATAAAAAATTAAGTTATAGTTGAAGTTAGAGCTTGACTGTTCAGGTGGTAGAAACCCAACCATCGATAGTGAGGCCTAACCATTAATGGTTAGAGTGACCATGGGTAGTCAAAGGTCAAAATTAAAGTTTGGTAAAATGTGGGTTAGTGTGACTTAGGTTTGGTGTGTAATCAAAAGGTCAGGGTTGGTCCCTAGGGGGTCTAAGGGTGTTTCAACACTTGGAACCATAGTGTGTAGATTTTTGGTGTCTACACTATGATCAGTGCTAATTTATGGGGAAAATCACACATTTAGATGAAATTCCACTATAGACCTAGCTATTTTTGGAACCATTTCATAAGTGGGGACTTGATTTTATAGGTCCTATAGATCTCAAGTCAAAAAATAAGGAGTATATACTAGTTTGCATTGATTATGTCACTAAGTGGGTTGAGGTAAAGGCCTTAAACCATGATGAGAAGGTGGTCAATTTTTTATATGATGAAATTTTCATTTACTGTAAGGTACAAAGATACTTTCTTATAGACAAAAGACCTCAATTTACCTATTATCTCACAAAATATGAAATCAGGCACAATAAATACACCCCCTACCATCCTCAATCTAATGTACAAGTAAAGGTCACCAATAAAGAGTTGGAAAAAATCCTCACCAAAATATTCAATGTGCATCATAAATATTAAGAATCTTGTCTTCATGAAGTAGTTTGGGTATGTATAATCACATGTAAGACTAAAACTTTCCTCATTCCTTATGAATTGGTCTATGTAAATAATCATGTGTTACACATTGTATTTGAACACAATACCTTGAGGAAAACATTAGAAATTGGCCTCGATTTTTCACAAGCATAGAAGTAAAGAATCCTATAGATCAAAACCTTAGATAAAATCCTAAAGGAAGCACTGCATCATACTAAAGTTAAATATAAAAAAGGGATTCAATGGCATGATAAGTATATAAATACAATATAATTTTAATCAAGTGATTGGGCCCTACTCTTTATTATACAAAATCCATAAGGTCAAGTTAATAACTAAATGGCTTGGACCTTATGAAATAGAAAAAGTATTTGAGAATGGAGCCATAAAATTATATACCATTGATCCTATATGTTTTTGCTTACTAGTCAATGTCCATATGCTCAAGATATATAAGAAGCCCCTTTCCAAGGAAAGCTTCACTTGGTAACTAATGGATGGACACATATCACCTTCCTCTCAGTAGGTTGTATATATTGCTTCTACATCATTAGGGTGTATTAGTGCACCCTTACTCTCCATTTACAAAGAATAACCACTTCATAGCCACTAGTATAGTCATGTCTTTAGATGGATCCTAGTTGAATAAAAACACTTGCCAATCTATTATCTAGTTGATCAGGTAGAGTCATAAAATTTAGTAAAAAAATCAATAATGAAAACCTTTAGGAATTATTGATAGGTGTTGGTTAGAAAACTAATCTTTTGCTTATTAATATTTTTATAAAACAAATCCTTAAATGTAAAATATCTTTTTGACCATTTAAGTTAAAAAATAGATAAGAAGCAATAAACATGTACGTTTATCCTTTTTTTTCATCATCATCCTTTCCTATCAATGCAAACACCTATATAGGTAGCTTTTATATCTCTATAAGATGTGCAGTTTATGTTACAAAATGAAATTTTTGTGTTATAATAAGTAAATGATGTAATATATGATGAAAATTCTATTCTATAATATGTAAATTCTATGCTAAAAGATGAAAATATTATGCTACAAGATCCATATTCAGTGATATAGGATTTACCTCCTACATTGTAACTTCCCATTTGAGATACAAAATGTGTCTTCCATTGCTAAAAATTATGTTCTATCTATTTGAAATGATGATTTATGGGGCATCCAATTTATAGTTTACAATCTATTATCTTTTCTTTAATAAAAAGTGCATCTCTAGTCACCACCAATAAAGTTGTGGTCATATGAGGATCATCTGCTACATGATGATGAAGTTCATATAGTTTTATTGAGGGAAGTGGATGCACATACTTTATCATTTTTAACCTCAAAATTTTTTAATCTACAACTAATTTTCTTCATCTATGATTAGCAACAATAGTAACAACCATCTTCCAAAACTAGACACCTCATCCATTTCCATCCAAAACACATATGACAGCCTCCATGTCACATATGCCTAACTCCATCATGATATAAAAAAATTCTCCACTTCATCCCAATACACTTCATTTTCTTAGCATCACAGACATTTGTATGATGAGGTAATCCATATAATAATGGTAATGATTTATTCTTTTTAATTAATTAATTCTTGTTAATTATGGTTGATACGATCATCATGTGCATGAATTTTGACATGATTTATATGGGCATAGGATGTGATAATTTCCATATAATTTTCACATTAGGGCCTTTTTCCATCTTATGATCAAATATATATCCCCATTAGCCTATCCCCTACCTTTCCACATGTACCATTAAATTATACTACACTCAATGTTGAGTGACATGATTGTTAGGGGGATATTTTTTCCATTAATAACATGATAACTACATAAATAGAGATAATGTATGAGTATTGTTATAGTATTTAAAAATTAATAACAAGTATGAATGGTTACACATATTTTAAACCATCCCTAGTCTAAAAAATAAATAACCAAAAATCATTGTTTATTCTGTTAGCCAAGTCAAACCACCATGGGTGGAAATTGTGTCGAAAGAGAGCCTACCAACCTGACACCATTTTTGGAGTAGTAAAATGTGACCATTATCTTCTAAAATATATGATGGTCAACCTATTTTTAAAATCTAATAGGATTCAACTATGCAATCACCAAGGAATTTGCTAGTTCATTTGACAATGATAAAGCCATTACCAGGGGATTGTCAATTAAGGTAACTAAAATGTATTTGAGTTGAATTAATGGCCTACAAAAAGTAGGATATTTATGTAATGACAATTTTGACACCATGGAAAAAATTAAAACCTTCAATAAAGGTCAAGAATAATTAATCTTCTCCAAATAGGGCACCAAATGACTATCTTCACCATAGGTATGAGAAAGAGTTGTGATTTTTCTAAAATATTTCACTTGTGAGGGATGATATTATATTTTATATGGCATCCATTTCAAGTTTATCAATCATTTGAGGCATAATATCAAAATAAATGTGTTAAATTTCCTACTAAATCTACTAAGAAAAATGGGAAAATAGTATAAAAAAGGCAACCCTTAAACATTATCCCACCATTGCTCAATCCAACTTATTGTTTAAGACATCTTAGATAGATAAATAATCAATGTAGCTTGGGAAGAGTTCTTTCAATTACCATTTGTTTTAGAACATGATGAGTAAAAAATGTTATAGTAGATATAGAGGAGTAAATTGATGAAGAAGACACATCAGATGAAGAAGCATAAGCTGAAGTGAAATTTTATGGAGAAGAGGAAGAATTTGAATAAAAATAGAAACATAATTAGAGGAGCAAATATAGAAAAATGAGATTAACCTCCTATATAAGATGATCCTCTTATAGAAGATGAACTTGAAGTTGAGGTAGTAAGCAAAAAGAGGAAAAGAAAGAGGATAAGATTCATTATTTCCCATGATTCATATGGAGGAGAAGAAGAATCCCTTCCAAACCCCAAGCCACCTAAAAATCCTAAAATCCCTTAAGTTTGTAATAAGTGGTCAGATAGGTTAAGGGGGAAACCATAAAAATGACCTATCTACTTTCCTTCTACTATAATCCATATCAATGAGGACTCTTATAAACATAAAATTGAGAAAACTAATGTTTCTAGGTCTAGTAGTAGTAATGAGGAAGTTTCTTCTTCCTTTAGTTACGAGCCTTGATAATCAACTAAGGGAAGCATGGAAGAATAGTAAGTTGAAGGGAGTAAAAAAGAATAATTAGTTTTGGAGGATGAATAAATGCTTGGGGATAAGAAATATAGAAGTCTTTCAATATTATTACAAGAATAATTTCAAACCCTAGATCAAAATCTTAGGTAAATTGAATTATTGAGGGGGAAATTGCAGATGCTTGAAGAAGGTAATAAATTGGATACATTGGCACAATTTACTACATAGTTGCAAGTCTTTATTGTATCAACTAAATATTAGCCTGTTACTACAACATAGCTATAAATCCATGATCATCTTACTATTCCTATTTTTAACAAATTCAATGCAATGACCTCCACATAAATAACAAAACTTGATTCAATATTTATTTTCTTTGAAATGTATCTACAAGGGGATGAGCAGTTTGATAATTCTTAGTTTAGTTGGTTCAGACACTATAGTGAGTTGAAGAAAGAAAATATGGAATTGAAAAATAAAGAATATAAATATGTAGAGAAAATCCTAAATTTGAACCAAAATTTAAATATTTGGCTTGGTTAATAGATCAATTATTGGGATGCAAGATACCTACCTAAGTTTACTCTATTTATCTAGAAAAATAATGGCTACAATTCTATCTCATGAGAGTATATTGTGATCTTATACGGATGGTAGTAGACTCTTAATCCTTATTTACTATGTATGATAATGGCATCCCTAAAGATAATGCTTAATTATGTGAATTTTATCTACATAATTGTGTTTTACCTCATAATGTATAATGGAATCCCAACTTATATTTAAGATATGTCTTACATAAGGCTTTTTCTTCATTTTTACCACATGAAAATTATAGAGGTTAAAAATTAACATATTATAAGGAGAAAGAAAAATATTATGCCTTAATGATAAGGAGAGAGGCCAGTGAGCCTAAGGTAATAGTGCATGATTGGGTTTATGTGATGAAGAGAAAGGAAGTAGCTTTCTATTCTGTAGGGAGGAAGTATAAGCTCATAATTACTACTAGGACTATTGACTAATATAGGACAATGTGTATTCAGATCTTGTTAGAATAGGTGGCATGAGATTTCACCTAAATTAAGGAGAAATGATCCATTCCCTCCACATAATCTCAAAGCTACCTTTGAAAAAGTTCATACTTATATTGAAATTTTAAGAAGGAAGGGAACAAATATGCTAGTTATAAATTTTTATCCACTATCATTTTGGTATACATTCTAGACTAGATAAGGGGAGTTCCACTTGATAAATCAAAAGAAGATAATATATGGAAAAATTTTAAGGCTTAATGTGGGTTTTATGGAAACTAGTAAATAAGATCATTAGAGCCAATAGACTCAAATCTTATATATGCCATTTAGATGTAAAATTTATTTTCTCAAGGATGATAAACATATTAAGTTAGGGGGTGTGATGAGACATATAAATGGCCTAATTTTAACCCTACTTATCCACCTTATTATCTTCTAATTCTCAATGTTTCTTAGATGCCTTGTATATTTATCTATTCTAAACTACTCTAAACCATGATGATATATTAACTATGTTTATGATAATGAAGTTAGTTTTTGTCTTATAATTAAATTTGAATATATTATCATTTTTTGTGATGTCTCTACTTTTTATATGGTGTGTTAATAAAATTGAGTGATAGGATTTATATATATATATATAAACTAGATGGTTATGTCCTAAAGAAAAAATATGAATATATGATGTCTATACGTAACTAATGGGTTTTTATCCTAAAACCATTTAGGAACAATCATAACAACATGTATAACACATGATCATGCAATAGTTTTAGTGGCTAACTTTTTTGTTCAATTTGGTCCAATAGTGAAATAATGAAGAACAAGCATGCATGGCCTGATATAAGCATACTCAATAAGGATGTGTTTAAATGTTGAAAATTTATACTAGAACATAATTAACCCATTATAAACTTCCCAAAAAACATCACCCCTATTTCTAATCCTATATCCATTGTTGGTTGCATTCTCCGAAGTATGAATACATTGAATATGTTATGAGTTATTGTTGAAAAATAAATGTAGCCTCTTCTATATATATTAAAAATATAATTTTAGGCTAAGGTATTAGATAATATTTAAGGAAAATAGATCATTTAAGTGTGATAAATTAATCTCATTGTATAAATATTTAATTGCTACATGATATGAATGTATTCTACTTTTTTCAATAAACATGTTTTAATTCCAAGAGAAGGATTAGATCTCAAGAAAAAATGAGGAGGGCCCCCTTAGGAGGACTTATAGGGAAGATAATAACTCATTATAATTATATAATTAGATTCCTTAAAGTATTTATTTCCATTATATAATTATATATGTTAGTTAAGTGTCATTGTAATTACATGATAATTTATTAGGGAAGTTTCCATAATATTTCAATTTATTTAATTCTATTTTCTCAAGTTTTACAAGTGTGATTTCAATTCAAGTAATTACATTTCTACAACTTCCCATTCATACAAGCATACTTATATGTATTGACACTATAAATAAGTGAGTGAAGTGGGCACATATTTTGAGATCACCTTATCAAGCTAAAATGACCCTGGGTTGACAATTAATTAATATTTTATGAATCAAATGGCCACTTCATTATATAAGTGTAGGTGAAGTTGTACAAGGTTTTCAGGTTTAATTGATGTTAAAATTATACTCATAAAATGTGTTATCCCTATGATATGGAAATAGGAAAAATTAGGGAAGCTTTAATCACTTGAATGCTTGATTTAATGTTTTTTGTAACTTGCTTTGTATGTTTTTTGGTCTATGTTAGGTGAGGAATGAATAAGGATTGATCATGCATATATACCAATCCTTTTATAGAATATATCACATTAAATAAATTAGGATGACCATAGGGATACATTACATTTTTAAATTAGATCAATTTTAGGGCATTGGACACTTACGTCAGGATAGGACACTTGTGTCAACATAGGCCTCTGATTAGGATGCATTTGTTTAGGTATTTGGAAAATAAGCACATTTCCATAACTTGTAGAGATATAATATAAGTAGGTTTATAAAATTTTAAGTACGATATAATGTCTGAGTCATTATAATAACATTGGTTAGATTAAGAGAGAAGTAATAGGCACAAAGAGATAGTTTATATGAGCCTTTTGGTAATAAAAATATCTATAAATGATAGGAATAACCAAGGTATATATTTTTCAAAGTGTATAAGATTGAAGTGATATATAATTAAAACATAGTGTCTACATTTAATCCCTTTAATATAGAATTGAAATTGCTAATTTGAAGCAAAATAAATGCAAACCTAGGTGTCTATAACACACCTTGCCTTTGCATGAGCCCAACTTGAGTGTTTTGTTGGTGACTAAAATACAACCAAGAGCATATTATAGTGTATAATCAGTGCATATAATTTTAAATTGAAATCATTGAAATGATTTAAACGTAAAGAGGGCAAAGTTAAAGAGTACACCTATATATTGATGTAACTACCTTGTCATTTGGAAATTTGATTTGAAAATATGTATCATTGTGAATGATTATAATTGAGATTAGGACAATAAATATATAAATTGAAAAAATATATAAATATTGGAGGACACATGCCCCTAAACTTGGAGAAAAAGATGAGTTTCCACCAAAAATTTTAAATTATCTCAACCATGCAACCCAATCATACTTATAGCTTATTGACCATGAGTTGACCAAGTCAACCCAAATTCTAAATATAGTGAGGTTGGATGATGTAATCAATTCCAATTTTTAAAATTGGAAAGATTGAGTTATTTAATCACCTCAACTATACCAAAAGTGAACCAACTACTATAGTAGATTGGATCAATATAGTATGTAATAGTCTAACCTAGTGAGTTAAAGTCTATAGAAGTGTTTTGAAATATAAAACTAGTTTGATTTTATAATTTAATGTGTTATTTTACATGGAATATGGACTTAATATATGTCTCATATTAAAACCTAGGTATAAAAATAGTATCAATGTATATAATTCTACCAAAAATATGTATTTAAATCATATAACTATAAATTTAACCAATTTACAAACTATGTAAGTGCAGAGAACATGTTTCCATAATATTCCCCCACTATAATTTAAAACTAAGAATTGGTATGAGTATGGAGAGCATGTTTCCAAAACATTCCCCTATTAAAATTTAAAACTGAGAGATGGTATATGTGTGGATAACATATTTTTGTAACATGCCCCAATTGTGTATTTGAATATGTGAACTCTGACAAATGCAGAGAACATGTTTTCAAAACATGATCTCACTACAATATGAATATATGAATAATGTGGAATCCATGAATCTATGGTGTTAACCCACTAATATGCTCCCTTTTGAGGTGAGGGGAAGTGGTAACTAGTAGTTACCTTACCTCAAAAGGATAATAAAACTATATTATATGTGCATGAACCATGTAACATATATGATTAACATGTCTAATTAGATATAACATTGAAGAATGCAAAATGTGATCAAATAAAGTCCTAAGATGCATGATATAGATCATGGAAATGTGTAGATAATAACAATACAATCTCAATAAGCAGTCAAACACACACATAAGGGCACTCAAAAATAAATAAAAAGACAATGGTATAAAGAGAACTAAAACAAGGGGAATGTTCTAATGAAACATAATAAAATGGACATGACTTAGTCAAATCTCCACAAAGTAGGGAATGACATAGTCAAATTTCAACATATAAAAAATGATGACATATGTAAATGTCAAAATAGACAAAGATAGGCATGTGGTCCAGAAACAATGAAACATATAAAAATGATCAAATAAGTAAGACAAGAGCAAGGAATAATTATCAAAGATGTGCATAATGTAAAAGTATAAGCAACCAACATAAATATAACATACTATCCCCTAGATATATGTGTTAATAAAAAAATCTAATTACATAGCATATCAATTACACTACAAAAGGTATAAGCATGGATAAAGTCATGTGTAATTAAATAAGCTTAAACATCATAATGTAAAGTGATCATAGAATAATATAAATTGGATATATCATGATCAAATAAGATGACACCCCAATGTCCACATTACATGATTAGAAGGCCCAACATCTAAAAGTACATAAATTATGTATCTATGTATGTCTTTATCAAACTCAAAGATGCATGAAACACACACTTATATAAAAATAAATGATATGTTATCTACCACTATAGAACCAAAAATATATATGCCAAGGAGCTAAATCAAACCTATGAATGTTGTTAATATTTTTATTTTTTTGAAGCTTTTTTATTTAATTTTATATTTTTTAGAATATTTGAGATATTCCAAGCAAGATATTTATGCAAGTGCATAATATTCATTAGTTTTTAGAGAAGTTTTCCTTCAAGTGTATCTATTTGTTACATGCCTTTTCCCAAAATTTATGTAACTATAAATGGTCCCAATCAATTTGGTTTGAAATTCCTTTCTTGTCTTTTTATACATTGGTATTATTTTGATTTTATTTTAGTACCAGGTCACCCATAATAAATTTTTGTGGCCATTTTTTTTATTATATACATACTTAATGTGATCTTTATAAACCTATAAGTATTCAACATGTTAAAGGTACAATTATTTAGAGGGGGGTGAATCATTGATGCTAGATATTCAATCCAATTACAAACCCTCTAAACCCTTAATCATTAAACACATAGAATAATTAAGTATACACATAATTAATAATATTGAACATGGAAGATAAAACAAGATCAAGAATAAAACACATTATATATGTGGGAAACCCTCTTGGGGGATAAAACCCACTGAACCATGTAAGATGAAATATATTCCTATAATAATAAGATCTAAAAATTAGACCAGCACCAATTAATCAAATAGCACCCATCCATTAATCTAGTGAGACACTAATCCCATAAGGATCTACCGACCTTATATATTTGAGCACCCAAAACAACTAGACCTTTAACAAGCTTTACCTTACAAGGAGGTACCAACCCCTTAGGCAACCAAACACCCACCCAACTACCTTGAACTAATATCCAACTCTGATATAATTCCTTATACACATAATGATGGACTTCTCTTACTTTTAATCTTTCCCCATTACACTCTCACAAACTTGCACACACAAGCAATGCATCCAAAACACCCTTTTGAATCACTCTTCACTTCTTAGCACATACACAATCATAAAACCTAAAAAAACTCTATAAAACATTAGAAAAATAATATTTAGGTTATTTTCACAATCCTTAACCTACTATACTCTTCAATCCATCCACTAAGCACAGTAACTCAATCAGCCTCTAAGGGTCGCTCGCTTAATCTGCCTCTTTTAGGCTTATTAGGTCCAATGACCTATATGTTCACCTTCATCACCTTGATTAGATAAACATGACTGATTATCTTTGCTCTATGATAGTCCTCACTAACCTATACCTTCTCTTTCAAAGGTTCTCTCCTTCTCTCAATATCACATCTGCTTAACTCTTTACTCACAAGTCTAGAAACCATTACCTTGGTTTTCACTCTTTATAGAGTTTTCATGAATATCAACTTATAGGTCAAAAAAATACTTGTCTTAACCCTTAATAATTATATCTTGCTAAGACAACTAAATTTCATTATCATAAGTTGTCCATATCATCCATGGGTCACACTTAATTAGCTATACCTTTCAATTAGGCCTTAGTAGCCCTTATAAGTCTCATGGAGACCATTACCCATTTAACACTTTACAAATAAAAAAAGAACACAATATCACTTTAAAATACATGGTTTTAATCCATATGACCTCTAAAACATCTTAAAATTAATTCTCCCACCAAAACACTCTTATGTTAAAGCACAATTTACTCAAATAGTAGTCTTATACATAGTAGCACCATGAATGAAAAAAGAGTCAACTTTGAATCTCAATATCTAAAAATTTACAAACATTCAAATTTTATAATAAACTTTGATGGATGCACCTTGAATTCCTATTAAATTTTTCTTTTAACTCTATCATAAAAAATTGTCATATACTCCAGATATAGATTAAAAAACCCCTCACTGGTATTCTTTCACAAATTTGAATATTTAAATTTCAATGGTCATTTTGTAAATACTAAACATTGGACACTTTATCATCATCTCATCCTCCCTGGTAACTTTGAAAAAATATGCACCATCAATATCGTCATAAGTTTATTGAATTTAAACTAGAATCATTCACTATTGATCTTAGATCCTTGCTTCAATGATCGTATCACTTGAAAGCTTTGCATACCTTCTACACACATTGATTATTTTACTCAATGCACTCCGTCGATCTCCATCTGCATGAACACCCATGAACCATTGATCTTCTACTAAAACTCCATTATTGAGACACTTGTCACTAGCACGTGTAATCTCAAGAACCTTTGACATATTGACTTTACACACACTTTTGGATCATAATCTACATGATCACATGCTCAACGTTGATCTCTTTGACTATTTAACCCTAGACTTCAATGTAGTTAAACTTGATAGTCTCTGGTCTATCATAGTTTAATAGAACAACTTTGAAGATTTATAACTTGATCTAAAAAACACTTCAAGATTCCAAATCTTTAGGGTACCTTCTTAGCACTATAAAAAAACTCTATGAAAACCTTTGACCACTATTAACTTTTTGAGTACTTGTAATAAATGTACAAACTTTCTAGTTCATTCGTATCTTCATGATGTGCAGTGATGGTCTGGTTTTTCTTAACCTAGAAAATACATGTTTCTCTTTCCAAAAGATTAAATGACACACCAAAACTTAACCAAGACATCTATGGATGCATCACAAATTATTATTCCTTATATACCTACACACGTTCCATATCTTTCCAAGATATTGAACACAACTACTTTTTCATTCATGTACTAGTAGCACATGCTCTTTTTGACATTAATGACAACCTAAGACATCAATGACCATGTTCAATAATCTCCCCCTTTATAATTTATGAAAAAACACCATCATAATGGATTCTTACTCATTTGAACTTCCTCATTCTGATCTTTCTCCCCCTTTGACATGCACCAATATAAACTTGGACATCTTTGATCCTTGGACTTGACAAAATACTCTCACAGCTTAAATTTCACCAATATAATGACAAAGTGTCTCTTCCTCAACATGCCAATAATCATTCCTCAACATCATGTTGCATTCAAATACTATTTAGTATGATTAAGATACATAATTTTAAGCATATGAATCAATTTCTCCCCCTTTGACATGCACCAATATAAACTTGGAAATCTATGATCCTTGGACTTGACAAACTACTCTCAGAACTTAAAAAGCTCCCCCTAACATTGTGCACATCTTCTTCAAGCTTCTCAAACTATTTGAGTTATCTCCTCCTAACTCCATGGAATACACAACTTGTCATCTATAGAAATCTAAGAATTTATTCATGATATCAAATATATGAAAACACATTCTCCTCATACTCTATATTATCCATGTCTTTAGTCATCATTATTTGATCAATCAATTTAATAAACTGACAAGTTATTACCTTTAGGACCAAAAACCCTAAACACACCCTGAGCACATTTGAACAAGATAAGCATACCTTTCTATGAAATAGAATATGTTGAAAACTCACCATCCTTGATTAGACACATGGAAATCTACATTTTCTACTTGTAGACCTTTAGAAACAACATCTTCATTCATCACCATTTAACCAACTAGACCTTCCTTCAGATTTGATCAAAACTTTGAATTTAGGATCACTATTATTGAAAATATGTTATCATGTCCTTCCATAGTAAACCAACACATCTTATTATGATATTTCTTGTCTACAACATCAACCAAATATCAAATATCATCCACCATGATTCCTCTTGCTTGTTAAGTGTCTCTTTTAAGCCTAGATAGAGACACCCTAACCCATAATGTCCTAAAATAATGTGAAACTAGGATTTTCCCACAACTCCTCATATTCCTTTTCCTCCTTGGTCATCTAAAAATTATAGTTCTTTTTTTCCTTATTCTTAAGAGAAACAAATTGCTCATCCACTAAAACATTCTCCTCTCTTCTAATCTTGAATTTATAATACATGGAGACAATAAATATTCATGACATACCTTCTCAACCAAAGAAAGAACCTCATCACTTGGCAATGAAAACTGATGTTCTTTACATAAAACATGCTCAACAATAACAAGATGTTCACTTTTATCCATACACACTTCTGAACTAGTCTTAATTAGCACCTTGGTTTTCTCCTTGAGCTTGGTATATTCATTCCCAACATGAGTAGACAATGAGATCTCCTAATTCTCTTCAACCTTTGTATTATTCTCCATTTCATCAAATAGACCACTTGGACCTGTAGACTCATTATGACTCACAATTTTTATCTTTAGTTTCCATAAGTTAGCTTTTCTTCTTCCCTTCACTCTAGGAGTCTGATTGAACTTATTTTGACTTGATAGCCTTTGCTTACAGAACCTATCAATGTGACCAATCCTCTCATAGTTGTATACAACCACTCTTCTTGAAGGAAATTTAACTTGCCTTACTTTATTTGGATAATGTTTTTCAAATTTTCCCACATCATGAAATTTGAATCATTCAACCTTTCTCATGATATTTGATTGATGATTCCATTCATTCTTAGCATCTATTGTACACTCTCTATCCCTATTACCAAATTGATTACAAGTATAATAGTAACCATTGAAATTTTCATACCTCATGGCATTTGGTTGTCTAGTCTAATTTATCCCCATTTTTTCAACACCTTCATTCCTTGATTGATGATTGATCTTCAAGGTCTGATTTTCCTTGTTCACATTGGTCTTTATCTTGTCTTAAATTACATTCTTTTATTCTTTGTAATCAAGTCCAGTTTTATCACTAACATGTTTTTAACTATTTATAATGTTGTTTAAATCACTTAATCTCTTTTCAAACATCACATATGACTTCATCTTACTAGATGTCTTTTATAACTCAGCTTTCAATGACTCATTTTCAATCACATACCTTGAACACTCATGTTTTTTAGCTTTTAGGATTGTAGATATGATTTCCAATTGACAACTGAGATAATTGGCTATATCTTCATGCTCTTTGGTGTTTTAATTCATTTTTACCTCAAACACACCAAATTTATCTTCATAGTCCTTTATTTGAGACTTCATCTTCTTGTTAATATATTTATCAATCTTTAGTTCTTCATGGGTATTCCTCAATTAAGTCTCACAATCCTCCTTATCTTCTTCATTATATGTATCACTTCAAGTAGTCTCTTTCTGATATGAGCAACTTCCTTCCTTAGCCATGTATAAGAATTCATCTTCAATATCAAACATAGAATCACTATATTCACTCTCATCTAATGAAATGAAAAATTTATTGGTGTAGAGAATATTCTTATTCTTGAAGGACTTCTTAATGTCATAGTTTTTGAATCCTTTCTTCCTCTTATCAGACCTAAATATCTTCTTGCCTTCATCTTGGATTTCACCATGCTCTTCATCATCATTCTTCTTATGTTTATGAGGGCATGTGTTAGAAAAATTTCCTACTAATCCATAATTGAAACATTTAAAGTTTAGTTTACCCTTATACTTCACTGAGCCTATTTTTAATATCATTATAAACAAAGCTATTAGTTCATCATCAAATATCTCATCATACTTAACTTCCTTACCTTGAGTTCTTTTCTTACTTGGATTCATTTATATCTTGAATGTTACTTCCTCCTTTGGTAGTTTGTAATCATGGACTCTCATCTTATAGGCAGTAAGGATGCCATGCAATTCATCCATATTCATCTAACTAAGGTCATGAATTTATTCTATAGCAAACACTTTAGAATCAAAATTGAGGGAGAGAGCTATTTATACCTTTTGAACTATATTAGCTTCTTCAAATTTTGTCTCCAAGACCTATTATAGTGTTCATAGTCTCATCAAATATCTACAAAAAGGATTCCATATAATCTTCTTCCTTTATTTTGAGACTCTTAAATCATCTTTGGTGAGTCTGCAACTTGGCCATCTTAACCTTTGAATCCCCTTCATAAATGATATGCAATTTGTCCCATATCTCTATGGTAGATTTATAATGGATTACCTTGGTGAACATAGTCTCTAAAAAACCACAAGTGATGTCCATTAACTTAGAATTGATTTCACATAGATTCTTATTAGTTTCACTAGTTGGAAGGGTTGAGGGGGCTGAATATCCATCCATAAGAGATTGCCAAATATCAAACCCTATTGACATGATGTAGATCTTCATCCTCACACTACAAAATACATAATTAGGTACAATGGACATTGGTGATTGATTTATAGAGAAACCCTACATCTGTTTACTTTCCATATTATACTATGGATCACCTTAAGTGGTTACACTTGCAAAGAAGGTCTTACTCTAATACTAATTATTAGAGGTACAATAACTAAGAGAGGGGGTGAATAAATGATGCTAGATATTTAATATAATTCTAAACCCTTAACCATTCAAAACATACAACCATGAATAATACACATCATTCATAACAATGAACATAGAAGATAAAACAAGATCAATCATAAAACACATGATATATATGGGAAACCCTCTTGGGGGATAAAACTCACTGAATTGTGTAAGATGGACTACAATCATATAATGACAATATCCAATATTTAGACCAGTACCAACTGATCAAGGAACACACATCCCTTAGTTTAGTGAGACACCAATCTCATAAGGAGATACTACCCCTATCTAGCTAAGCACCCACAATAATTATACCTTTACAAGCTTTACCTTTCAAGGAGAAACCAACCACCTAGGTAACCAAGCACCCACCCAACTACCTTGAAATAATCTCCACATATGATCTAATGTCTTATACACCTGAATATGGACTTATAATACTTACACTCTTTACCCTTTACACTCACAAAATTGCACACATAATCAATGCATACAAAACACCATTTTGGATTGCTCTTCACTTATTATCACATACACAATTAGAAAACATAAAATAACTCTATGAAAAAATCATCAACATTATCTTTAGGTCATGCACACAATCCTTAACCTACTCTTCTCTTCAATCCATCCACTAAACACATGCACTTAATTAGCTTCTAGGGATTACCCACTCAATCTTCCTCTTCTAGGCTTATTAGGTTCAATGGTTCTCTCCTTAACTTAATATCACATTTTCTCAAATATTCACTCACAAGTCAAGAAACCATTACCTTGGTCTTCACTCTTTATAGAGTCTTCATGAATTTCAACTTCTAGGTTGGCCAAAATACTTGTCATAACCCTTAATACTTCTATCATACTAAGACATAGATAAAATTCATTATCACAAGTAGATCATAGCATCCATTGGTCATACTTATGTAGCTACACCTTTCAATTACACCTTAGTAGACCTTATAGGTTTCATGGAGACCTATTACCCTTTTAGCACTTCATCAAGCAAAAACTTAACAAAATATCACTTTCAAATACATGAGTCTACTCCATATGATGTCTAAAACATCTTCAAATTAATACTCCAACCAAAACACTCTTCTTCTAAATCAAAAATTATTAAAATAGTAGTCTTGTACACAATAACACCATGAACGAACAAATAGTCAAATTTGAAGATCAATATATACAAATTTCAAAAAAATTAGATATTATATTGAAATTTTTTGGATGCACCTTTAAGTCCTATTAAACTTTACTTTTTACCCCACTAGAAAATTATACCATATGATCAAGATATAGATCAAAATCCCCTCACTAGTTTTCTTTCACAAATTTGAATATTTAAATTCCAATGGTCATTGTGTAAACACTAATAATTAGACACTTTGTCATCATCTCATGCTCCTTGGTAACTTTGAATAAATACACACCATCGATCTCCTCAAAAGTCTCTTGAATTTAACCTTCAATCACTCACTATTGATCTTATATCCTTGCTTCTACAATCATGTCACTTGGTATCTCTACATGCCTTTTGTTCACATTAACTATTTGACTTAATGCGCTCTATTGATCTCCATTTTCATAAACACATATGAGCCATTGATCTTCTACTCAAACTCCATTATTGAGAAATTTGTCACTAGTGCATGTAATCTTTGGAACCTTTGACATATTAACTTCATGTGTACCATTGTGTCATAATCTACATTAATACATGCACATCATTGATCTCCTTGACTATTTGACCCTAGACTTCAATGTAGTTAAACTTGATAGTTTCTAGTCCATCACAGTCTGATAGAGCAACTTTGAAGATTTATAACTTGAGTTAGAAAACACTTCAAGAGTCCAAATATTTAGGGTAACTTCTTGATACTATAGACAATAACTCCCTAAAAAAAATTTAGCACTGTTAACATTTTGAGTACCTATAATAAATGCACAAATTTTCTAGTTCATTCATATTTGCATGACATTCAGTGATGGTCTGGCTTCTCTTAAGCTAGAAGATGCATGTTTCTCTTTTTAAAAGATCAAATGACACACCAAAACATCTATGAATACCTCATAATTTATTCTTTATCCTTATAGACCTGCACATGTGCCATATCTCTCAAAGCTATCAAACGCAACTACTTTTTCATTCATGCACTAGTATCACATGCTCTTTTTGACATCAATGACAACCTAAGAAATAAATTACCATGCTGAACACAATAGTAATTTTTCATTTTTCACTAAATTATTCTAATTGGTGTAATCTCTTTTCATGATATTCATTATCTTTTATAATATCTTTGAGAGAGACATGTATTGAAGGTATCTAAAGTTCAATTGGTAACACTACTTTTATACCATAATCCAAAGAATAAGGTGTAGCTTGAGTAGGTGTGTTAACACTAGTAAAGTATTCCCATAAATAATACACCATATTTTGGTGCCAATATGTGTTATATCATTTAACCATTTTAATAAGTATTTTGACACTAGTTTTATTTGTTGCATCTACTTATCCATTACCTTGTGGGTAGTAAGGCATAGAAAAGGCATGTTTTATTTTTAAATTTGGACATAGGAAATTTTTTTTGTGATATTGGTAGAGAAGTGTGATAAAGGATATTTTGAAAAAAATTTAAATTCATTTCCTTATTGGATAGCCAAATCATAAAATCATTTCAAAGCATACTTTTTAAAGCTCCTTAGAAATAATTTGTTCAAAAGTTTATAGTTAAAGGCATAATCAAGGCATGCCAAATAAAATATTGAATATGGTATTTAGGATTAATCCTTAAATCATAAAATGTGAACTTAGGTGCATAAAAACCAAATTATAAGTGGTGAAAAGATATATTTTGTGTAAGAGGATGTTGCAAGTTATCATTGATGTCAAGATGAGAGCTATATTTGAGGTCATTGATGTCACAACAAGCATAAGAATGTGTCTATGGTAATTTATTATTAATAAAGGATGTTGGTCATATTATAAATAGTTGAATAAGGCTCAAAGAGAATCAATAGTAATAGGAAGGTCAAAGTTTAAGGTTTAATCCTAGCATAAGAGACCTAGTGTGAAGGAGCAAGCTTAATAGCTTATTGAGGTAAGAAATATGTGATATTTGTAAACATAAATGGAAAATTGAGAAAATGGAATGAGTTTATTTGAGATTTGGATGAGGTATTAAGATTAGAAGAATAAATTTTCATGTATTCTCAATGACCTAAAGTAACTTGCAGCTGAAGGTCTAGTGTATAAAGGCACCCAGTGAGGCCAAATAGAGGATGAAAATCATATTCCAAGATAAGAGTGATTGTATGATTATTGTATTAATGTATTTGAAATGTGTGTGATTATTTTAGATAAATAAAATATATTTCTAAGTTATTTCAATATTCAAAGTATGGCTAATGGTTCTAGACTTAACATGGATAGAGACCTAGTGAGGTCCAATTGAAGGGTCAAAGTGAGTTTTCAAGATGATAGAGCACATTTGATCATGGATCAATATATGAAAGGTTGTTTTAAGCATGTGGGTCATGGTTTATGTCATTTATTTAAGGTGAAGGAAATATATCACGTTGGAAGGTCTCTTGTACATGCAAATTGAAGGTTTTCAAGCTCAAGAAAAATGTTTTGATGCTCATTGACATGTGTAGTCTTTTCATGGTAACCTGAGACTTTTGGTAGACATGTAATATGATCATAAGAATGTTTAATAATAATTTTGAAGTGGTTTTAGGTACATATATTTATTAATATATGTTAAGAATGCAAAATGGTCTTAAACCTTCTCTAAACCCTTATAGTGACCTGATTAGAGAAAAATTGATATAAAGTGCCCAAAATGGATTGGAAATTCAATTTTTATTTTTTTATAATGTATAGTACTCCTATATTAATCCCCATGTGGTCTTATTTTTTAGGGAATTGAGTAGAAAGTATATAAAAGTGATGGTTTCTGAATAATTTGATTCTACAAGTAGGTTTGAATGAGTCAACACATGAAAGTTGATGGAGGTTGAAGAAAAATACTTGTTATTAATTCCCATGGAGTTATTTTGGTGAGTTATCCCCTTTATTTTAATCATTTTATTCACCCAAGATGACCTATCGCTAATCTACCAAAGAGTAAAAATAGTGAAGGAAACCAGGCTCGAGTGAGAAAGAGTTTAGGGATGAGTTCTAGGTGTTTAGGGATGAATAAAATTGTTTAGGGTATTTTTTTAAGACATATAACCATTTTTAACTTAGTTTTTATTTGATGATGATTCTCTTACATAAATAAGAAGATGATCATAAAATGTCCTATCTGAGTGAATGAAGATAGCGAAAGAGTAAAGTTCAAGGATTGACATATATGTTCTACATTTGTGATATGACATATATGTATTTATATTTGAATATGTACTAAATATGTTTAAGGACCTTTTTAATTCATTTTAAGTTAAAATAAGTGATTCTACATGTGGTGAAAGTTAGTTTTAGGTGTGCTAAAAGAAGTGATGTGATTGAATCTATATGACATAAGTTGATGCATAAAATGAATTTATTATTGTGGTTTTGGACCTAAATTAAATATATATCTTTATTTATGATATAGATACATTTTTAGGATTTGAATCATGAAAACCAAAAAAGCTTGTCTAGCTATGTTTAAACTTTGAGAGAATGGCTTGAGAGATTGGTTTGTATGACTAATGGTTGACTCTAAAGATATATATATATATATATATATATATATATATATATATATATATATATATATATAGGAGTGATATATAAGACTCATAGAATCTATGTTTGTGTATTTTATGTCTTTAAATAACTCCTACAAATTTTAAATAATAACTTTTATGACTGCATTTTTGGAGGTTACCGATAGTTGGAGTAGTCTTTTGGGAGTGATGAGTTGGAGGTACTATGACCTAAGTTAAAGAATAAAAATAATTTTAAGATGATTATAAAGTCCATAAGGAAAATTTTAATTCAATTATATTCCTTTAAATTTCTAAATATGATGTGGAGTGTCAAAGTATCTTGACTGTGTTTTAACTATGTTTGACTAGTCTGAGTGGTCATTTTGCAAGAGAGTTCTTGAGTCCTATTCGCTCATGTGGTGTTTCTTAATGGACATCGAGAGGTTTTTTTATTTCATTAATGATATATACATATGTTTTTTTAGTGTTTTTTGTGATAAATTTGACTTTGTTCTTTATTTTCATGAGATTTTTTGTGCTTTAAGGCCTAATGGTGAGTAGGATAAATGGCTTGGTTGAAGAGGTGAGTTGGACTTACAGGAGGTATAAACCTATGTGGGAGTGAGAAAGGTTATATTTGAGATATATTATATGTTTTTAAATAATTATTAAAATTTCAAGATGGTTAAAATAGTTCAATTTTAATGTATGCCTTTAAGATGGCCTAATTGCTTTAGGTCTCAACTAGGCCTATTAGAGTATTTGGCCCTTAAGAGAAATTACAAACCAAAGTGATGGTTGTTTCAATTGTGTAACATGTGATATAACCCATTAAAACTATAATAAAAGTGTGATAAGGATCTCGGTTGACCTATATGGGTGAAAGTAAGAGTGTTGTATAAAGGCAAGGCCTAATTGGCCTATTACTACTAGTTAGATAAGTGTGGATACAAGTGAAGGAGAGAGCCTTTGAAAGAGAATAAAAAAGTAATTTAGAACCATAAAATGGAGTATATGATCATTCATTAATATTTAATCAATGATTTTTAGGTGGATACATAGGTCAATGGACCTAATGAAGAGGCATGATTGAGCGAGTAAGCCCAAGAAGCTATTTGAGTGAGAATGAAGAGGAAAGAGTGAAAAAAAGAGGTCATAATTAGTTGAAGATTATAAATAGGTGTTATAAGATGATAAAATTTAAATTTTTATGAGTTTTTTCTTGGTTTCATATGGGGTTAGAGCTTCCTTGTAAGTTGGAGCTTGAAGAAGACTAGTTGGATGGGTGCTCAACTAGGTAGGGGTTAGAGCTCCTTGTGAAGTTGATGCTTCACTAAACTTTGGATCCTAAAATTATAGGAATATATTCCATATGCATGGATTAATGGGTTTTATCCAAAAATAAGGATTATCACATATATCTTGTGTTATCTTGTGATATGTTTGTGTAGTTGCTTACTTATGCATTGATCTCTTATGTGAATGTATGCTTCATGGAATGATGAATGGAATTGAATGGATATTGTTATGAAATTTATTCACCCCTCACCCATATTATTATATAATTAAAAAAATTGGTATTAGATCATGAACCTTTTAGGAGACTTAATATCCTACAGGTGATCTTAAATAGCTTAAAAGTGTGATGAGGAAATGTTCATCTTGTTTATAGTAATGGATAAGTTTGTGAAGATCATGGTTGAGGTTTACATAGAAGTCTACATGATGTTATTATTAGGGTTGAATAAGAAGGATTATGTTGAAGATAATTCCAAGATAAAACCTAAGTTTATAGACAAAAGGACCTTGAAGAACATGTTTAAATATTAGGCTTATTGAAGGTGGTCTACCTGGTTAGCTAACATGGTAGAAGAAAGTTATGAATGTACATTCTTGTTTATATAGTGATCAATAATATTTAATTTAAGTTTATTTCATATATATGTATATATGGGTTTACAAAAGTGATTATTAAGCATGTCTAATGGCTCAAGAGATTTAAGAAGTAATTGTTAGAATTCAAATCCAAATGAATGTATTCTTTAAGTCTTTGAAATGGTAAACTAGTGTGACTTGCTGAGTTGAATGGCGACCTTAGGAACTCAAGAATATTTGTCAAGGTAATTAAATATTTTATCAAGGTAATATATCACCTATATACGATTTTTTAGTAATTAGATTCATCCCAATTTTTAAGATCTATTTTAAGAGGTGAAAGACAATCATTTAAGGAATTCAAGATGAGTTATGACTACAAACCCTAGGTATGATCTAATGAGGAAAATGAGTTCATTATTTATCTTTAGAGCATAGTGAGGTTCAAAGGGATGGAGTGAAATATTTTATTTATATGTTATCATGTTTGAGATGCATGTATTCTCTTAAGCTGAGGTTGAAGAAACATATGTCAAAACAAGGTCAAATAGGTTTTGAATATGTTTCCTATTGTTTTAGCTTCACAAGAGTGCTTGTAAGATTGAAGGATATTGTTGAAAGTGATCTTGAAGATTGTATGGGTTCTGAGTGTACTTATTATAGAGGTTAAATAATTTTGTTTCAAGATTTTCCTTTGGGTCTATGAATTGTAGATGAGATGTTTCAAACAGCGATAATGATATGAGGATCATTTAATGCTTGTAAGTATGTTGTTTTATCTCTATTTACATATATGATTATGTCAAAAGTGTATCATAACTTCTTAAAATTCGATAAGGACTTGTACATCTAGTTTGAATGCATATTATTTGAGAGGATACTTTATAGTATTTTAAGCCTTAATTGTTTGTGTTTGAAGAGTAGTAGGTTGATGCTATGAGGAGTTTTCTTTACCATATTTTGAAGATACTTTTGCCTATTTGATGTGGTCCTATTGACTCAAGGTGTTATTAAAAATTGAGGAGTGGATCTATGTTCGTTAGGTCTACATGAGACCTATTGCTAGCATAAAGGCTAATGGTGACTTCATAATGAAATGTTTGACATGATTGGATCATTGATAACATCAGATGGGCCATAAAGTCTCATTGGAAATTTTTTGAGGAGATTGACTTATTTTATTTAGGTCTCTACTAGACCTAATTAATATGTTATATCTATTGGTATTCTCATGAGGGTATTGACAATATGTGGATAGTGTTTAAAGAGTTATTTACAGACTTAGTTGGTTAAGGAGACCTATTAAAGATGTCATGATATAAATGGAGCATGGAGTTAGAGGTATAAATAATTTGTTTAAAAATATTGATGAGAATCATGGATGAAAAAAGAGGGATCATGATTCTAAGGTGAGGTAAGCTTTAGTTTGGATTGACCA
This sequence comes from Torreya grandis, assembly GCA_037957365.1. Classification (NCBI taxonomy): domain Eukaryota; kingdom Viridiplantae; phylum Streptophyta; class Pinopsida; order Cupressales; family Taxaceae; genus Torreya; species Torreya grandis. The sequence goes on from JARHVA010004747.1 coordinate 113,359, forward strand.
AATGGAGATCCTTTAGCAAACAATCATCAAGGTTAGGTCCAAGGATCAGGTGGAAAGGTATGAATGGGTTTAGGTAAGATCAGTAGCTGATGGAGATATGTGGATTCATGTGTGAAGATAATGATTAATATGTCAATTTAAAAGATAAAGATGAATCACTCTAAAATTAAAAATTTGGTCAAGTTTTCTTTAGTAGCATCAATTGAAATTAGAGTGAAGAGATAAGGTGGAAGTTATAGATACCCTTTATTATTAATGTCAAAGTGGGAGAGAGATTATATTTATGGAAAATTTGTCTAGTATCAATTAATTTGTGGTTTTCCATCAATGACAAAGGGGGAGATTATTGCAAGTTATCATTGATGTCAAGATGAGAGTTGTATTTGAGGTCATTGATGTCAAAAGAAGCACAAGAAGTTGGATATGGTCATTAGTAATTAATTAAGGATGTTGTAAATTTTTTAAGTATGTGAATAAGATTCAAAGAGCATCTACAATATTAGGGAGGTCAAAGTTTGAGGTCTAATCCTTGCATAAGAGATTTAGTGTGAAGGCACAAGCTTGGTAGTTTATTGAGGTAAGAAGTATGTGGCCTGTTTAAACATTAATGGAAGATTGATATCATGTAATGAGTGAATTTTAGATTTGGATAAGGTATTAATATCATAACAATAAGTTTTCAACTATGTTCAAAGACCTAAAGTAAATTGTAGTTGAAGGCCTAGTGTGCTAAGGCACCTAGTGAGGCCAAATAGAGGATGAGGATCAGATTCTAAGGTAAGAGTTATTTTTAGAGAATTATATTAAGTTATATGAGATGTGTTTGATTATTTTATATCAATACAATATTTTTAAAATTTATTTCAAGATTCAAAGTATGGATAATGGTTGTAAAACTAACATGCATAAAGTTTAGTGAGGTCCAAATGAAGGGTCAAAGTGAGTTGTTAGGATGATAGAGAACATGTGAGAATTTATCAAGGTTTAATATGTTTTTTCAATAATTTGGATCAAGTCTGAGGTCATTTATTGAAGTGGAAGGCATGCTATCACATTGGAAGGTCTCTTGTGCATGCAAATTGAAGGTTTCCAAGCTCGAGATGAAATGTTTGATACTCATTGGCATGTGTAGACTTTTCATGGTGACATAATAATTTTGGGAGAGATGTAATATGATCCTAATAATGTTTTCCAAGTAATTTTAAGTAGTTTTAGTGATAGATATTTATGAACATTCATTAAGAATGCAAACTGGTCTTAAACCCTATCTAAACCCTTATTGTGATCTTATTATATAAAACTTGTTTTAAAGTGACAAAAATATATTTTAAAGTCAGGTTTTATGTTTGTATAATGTAGAGGGATCCTATAATCATCCTTAGGTGGTATTAGTGTGTTTGGGTAGTGAGCAGAAGGTATATAAAGTGCTTATTTTTAAAGAATTTGATGCTATAGGTAGGGTTGACTGAGTCAATTCATGAAGTTTAATGGAGGTTAAATAAAAATAATTTATATTGATTTCCATGGAGTTATTTTTATGATTTATATACTTTTTTACAAAAATTTTTGTCACATAATATGAACTATCACTAATCTACCAAAGAGTGAAAATAGTGAAGGAAATCGGGATTGAATGAGAAAGAGTTTAGGGATGAGTTTGAGGGGTTTAGGGATGAATCTAATTATTTTAGGTATTTATTTAAGATATATAACCCTTTTAAATTTTTTTTTAATTTTTTATGATTATCTTACATATGTAAGAAGATGATCATAAGATGGACTATCTAAGTGAATGAAGATAGTGAAGGAGTAAGGTTCAAGGATTGACCTATATATTCTACATTTTACATATGACATCTATGTATATATTTTTTAATATGTAATAAGGATTTTTAAGGACATTTTTAATGAATTTTAACTTCAAATAAATTATTCTACAAGTAGTGAAAGTCATGTTCACCATGACTGTATTCTTGTGATAAAATGATAGTTTCATGTGTGATAAGGGAAGTGATGTGATTGAATATATATGACATAATTTGATGCATAAAATTAATTATTTTTTGGGTAAATAAATTAAATATAAAATAATTATGTAAGGTAGAGAGATGGTTTTAGGATTTGAATCATGAAAGCTAAAAGGGCTTGTCTTGCTATGTTGAGACTATGAGAGAATGGCTTGAGAGATTGGTCTATAAGACCAATAGTTGCCTCTAAAGTTTGATATATATAAACTTATGAGTTATATATAAGACTAATATAATATATGGGTGTTAATTATATGCATTTAAATAACTATTATAAGTGATAAACAAGAACTTCTATATGACTAGATTTTTGGGTGCTATAGGCAGTTTGAGTAGTCTTCTAGGAGTGATGAGTTGGAGGTCCTCTGACCTGAGTAATAGAATAAAAATAATTTAAATATTATGATAATTTACCTAAGTATTATTTTAATTTAATTATATTCATTTAAATTTATCAATATTCCAAAAGTGTCTTGATTGTGTTTTGACTATGTTTGACCAGTCTAAGTGGTCATTTTGCAATAGAATTCTTGAGGCCTATGGGCCTATGTGGTGTTTCCTAATACACATGGTGATTTTTTTAATTTAATTAATGATATATAAATATGTTTTTTATGTGGTTTATGTGATAAATTTGATGATGTGCTTCAGTTTCATGAGATAGACTTTTTCGTGATTTAAGGCCTAATGACAAGTAAGCTAACTAGCTTGGTTCAAGAGGTGATTTGGACTTGTAAGAGGTATGGACATATTTGGGAGTGATAAATGGTATATTTTATATATATTATATGTGTTTAAATAATTTTTAAAATTTCAAGATGGTCTAAATAGTTCAATTGTAATGTATGCCTTGAAGATGACCTAATTGCTTGAGGTATCAACTAGGCCTATTGGAGGATATGGCCCTTAAGGGAAATGGATAACCAAATTATAATAAAAGTGTGATAAATATCTTGGCTGAAATAGATGGGTGAAAGTAAGAGTGTCTTATAAAGGCAAGGCCTAATTGTCTGATTAGTACTAGTTAGATAAGTGTGGATACAAGTGAAGGAGAGAGCCTTTAAAAGAGAAAGAGAAGGTCATTAAGGAAAATAAAAGGGAGTATATGATAATTAATTCATATATAATAAAGTTTATTCAGGTGGATACATAGGTAAATGGAACTAATGAGATTAGAAGAGGCATGATTCAGTGAGTAAGCCCAAAAAACTATTTGAGTGAGAGTGAAGAGGAAAGATTGAAAATAAAGGAGGTCATCATCAGTTGAATATTAGTAACATGTGTTATAATATGATTGTAGTTCAAGGTAGCTGACCTTTTTCTTGGTTTCCTAGGGGGTGGGATCCTCCTTTCAATTTGGAGCTTGCATAAGACTAGTTGGGTGTGTGCTCAACTAGGTAGGGGTTGGATCTCCTTGTGAAGTTAATGCTTCACTAAACTTTGGATCTTTAAATTATATAAATATATTACATATGCATGGGTCAATATTTTTTATGCCCCAAGAGGCTTTCCCACATATATCTTCTATTATATTGTGATATGCTTGTGTAGTTGCTTTCTTATGCATTGATCTCTTATGTGAATGTATGATTCATGGAATGATGAATGTAATTTAATGGTTATTGTTATGCAATTAATTAACCCCCCATTTTTATTATCTACTTAAAATAAAGGATTATTTAACCTCTTGTGAATAAATATCATAAGGTGATATCATATTTTTTGTTCAATACTTATAACCTTAGTTTATAAATTTTGTATAGTTTGAATATGATATTTCACCTCTTGGTATTTAAGATTGGATGTTTGAGAAATCACTAGAGGATTTATACAAATAGGTTGGGTAAATATAAGAATTGAAATTAAAAATTGGGTTGAATTACTAAGCTTTCCTATGTAATATGTGGCAATAGTAATTTTAGAGAATAAAGGTGTGAGTACATATCTTTTGCCCCCATTAAAATTATGAAGTGTTGATGTTATTAAGGTGAGGTTTGTTGGTATATGGGGATGGCCCAAAAATGTAATAACATGATCAATAAATTAACTTGCTTATTCATTTAAACTTTATATATATATATATATATATATATATATATATATATATATATATATATATATATATATTATGGTTCTTAGTATTTCATCAAAATCTTCAATGTTTTGACAAATGTGCTCATAAAATAATGCAATTACTTACATTTGATCATGATATATTTTCTCATGTTCATCAATTTCATTAGACTTATGGTTTTCATTATTGAAATCTTCTTCTATGATAACCTCATTAATATGTTTTTCATGTTCAACATTTATATCATCATAGAGAAAAGTATTAGGCCCTTAATTATTTTGAGACATCTTAGGTGGTAGGAGATAATACTCAATGTGTTAAATAATAATGTCTCCCAATCTAGGTATATGCCTAGGTTGTATGTAGAAAAATATAAGTAGGAAATTAAAAACTACAAAAATTTGAAACCTTAGCTAACTAAAAACCCTAGGAATCAATTTTTTTCATTGATATAAATTGGGTTAACCAAAATTTTAAACTAAAAATATAGATTAAGAAATATAGGGTTAAAGGGGATAGAAATAACCTAGGTGACAAGGGTGATAAACTATTTCTATAGCAGGCTAATTAATTTGAAAACTTAGATAAATAATATTATGAATTTATATATTGATATATGCTAAAAATAGAAAGTAAAAAATATACTAGATATCAAAATGATAATGAAAACAAGATACTTATCTATTTATGATTTTAATATAGATCTGGATATAGAATAGGTAGGAATAATATTAGAAGTAGATGGGACTTCCATAAAATTATGGACTAAGTATGTATGTGGCCTCAAAAACTTACATTAACCTCAAATAGTTGCATTGAAACTTATGTCTAACATAGATGCAGATGTCTAATTAAAAATAATTTCTAGATATGGATTAGACCACTTCGAATATTATGGGTTATATATCCCCCTTACTTTGGTGTCTCAGATCTAGAACATAGACTATCAGTCCCTATAAAATAGAAAACCCCTAGTTCTTCATATTCATAGTGAATATGGAAATATGGGTTAGTGGGCTCACAGTGTCAAGCTAACACCAAAGAATCCTATGTTAGTATGTGTTTCCTACATATTAACTAATCTAAAGAGGGCCTAAAAATGATGTTTTTATCCCCTAGATTTGGGCTCTTATGTGTGTAAGGATAAAATATGTGATAGGAAACTAAAATAATTACCTAGCTTGTAACTTGGAAAATATGGATTTTAGGTTGTTAATTTAGTAATTTAGACCTTTATATGTATTATCCTTATGATGGATATGGAAATAAGAGAAAACATGGAATCTTCTTACACTTGAATGATTAATTTAATTCTTTTAGCCTTGTGATTTGGTTGGTCTGTGTTAGGTGAGGATTAATCATGCATATATACCAAACCTTTTGGAGAATATCTCACATTAAATAACTTAATATAATTAGATGAATTTTAAAATTAGATGAATTTTAAGTAAATATACACTTACATTTGGATAGGACACTTACATTGACATAGATGTTTGATTGGGATGTAAGTGTCTAGGAAACTAGAAAATAGGTAGACGTCCATAACTTGTAAAACCAAAATATAAGTAGGTATATATCAATCTAGGTAGGATAAAAGGTTTGACTAATCAACATAAAATTTGTTGGACTAAGAGATAAGCAATATTCATAGAGAGATAGTATATCTGGGCCTTTCAATAATGAAAAAGGTCTAGAACTAAGAGGAACAACCAAGATTCATAGGTTTCTATGTGTACAATACTAAGGTGATATAAAATTCAAAAATAGTATCTAATATATGGTAATCTACTTTTTTGTAAACACTAATAATAAATGTACTTATCATAGATCCATTTCCTAGTTGTCTATTTTGGATATATGATAGTGGAAATCAACAAAAGATAGGGCCATACTACTTAGCATTAAAAATAAAATTAGAATATGCTTTTAGATAAGTCCAGATTACTTAGATAGTAGTGTAGGCTAATTATGTCTATTGACTAAGGAATTACCTGAGTTGATTGTGAATAATGTATTAAAGTAAAAGATATAGAAAGGTATAATATTTATAATGTGATATTAGTACCATAATTTGAAGATATTTCTAGACAAGATTATGCTTCCTGGACAATGATGTAGACTGACTATGCTTATCAATTGTGAAAATATACACATAATTGTGATGGAAATATGAATTTTACACCTTCCATGCCTTATGTTTGTTAGGATGGTTGAGATTTTGTGATTCTACTTGTGCCACACATAAGTTATTATTTTTCTCTTCTTTGTTTTGGAAACCTCACATATATTTATGAGGAAACCCCTTTATGATTGATCACTACCTATGTATCTAGATACTAAAAGAGGAAATTAATCCACACATAATTATCCCACCTCGAGTGATTATACAATTGCACTCGACTATATGTATGTAACTATAAATATGACATTGATACTTGATGAATTGAGTTGAGATTATTTAAAATTATCTTGTGGATACTCCTTGTGAATTATATTGAATTAAATAAGAATAGGATACATTTTTGCAATGTGAAATAGTGTGTAAGTTATAAATAGATAGTACCAAGCTATAAATCAATTCCTTTTGAAATGAGATTCTAATTAGCTTATATAGTGAAACATTTTGACAATTTATTTTACCCAACCTTGTGAAATGTTATAGAAAAGTTTCCTTGTTTAGCTAATGTTCTTAGTCACATGCCTAAAAATCAATTCAATTTCATTATGTACTTGATAAAACTAGGTTCAAGCATAGTAAAATTCTATGGTGAAAAACATTTAAATGCACTACTATATTGGTATCAATGTCACAAAAGGCTCAAGCCTTGTCCACTCTCCTAAAGCACAATAATGAAGGGACTAGGGCCCATGCTAGGCTAGTTAAAACATGGAATGACATTAGTCTCAATAGTAATTAATCATTGGTGAAATAGAGGTAGTTTATCAATGCATGATAGTTTGGATGAGATCAGGAGGTGCTATCCTATTTAAGGGCATAAGTCTTTTGGCATAATTAATGTCTGGCTAGTTATAGATTTTAATGGCACAAGCCATAGGGATAGTGATTTAAGTGTCATTTAGGCACTTAGATAAGATAAGGGAATGGCTCATGTTTAGGTACTCATTCTTCAATTTAATGCTTTAGGAATGGTTAGTAGGGCATTGATGCATGTCATTTTTAACACTTAGTCAGTTTTATAAGTATACCAAAGTCACTATATGGCACAAAAAATGCCATTAGTGACCTGGAATAGACCTTTACATTGAAATACATTCAAAGAATGAAAACTATATAAATATTTAAATATAAATTAAGGTGTAAAAATACAACAACGATAAACTATATCAAAATAATCAATGACTAAGTAAATATGTAATGCCATTTCTATCAACTCAAAGTTCATCAACACAAAGTACAAATTGTATAAAATAGAGCACATGCTCATCTCAATCTTAATACAAGCCCAATGGTTCATAGGTGATCTTGGGTGATACATGGTTATTATTAAAAGTATTCATGCTAGTTTTAAACCAAAAAGTGTGTATAATCTTAGAACTAATTCTACATAACTTTGTTGCATTAATGTTGTCCCCCCTCTCTTTAGATTCATGCTCCTTTTTATATGCAGGGGAGCATATTTTGTCTAAAAGAGATTAGTGCATGCCAGGTGTTGAGATATTTTTGGGGATCATTATACCATTGGATTCACTACTCTGACACTTATGTTCTTCAACTACTATGTGTAAGCACTCAATGATATTCTCCTTCAAATCTAAGCACTAATTAACTACATGTAAACTAGCATAGGATCCATAGGGATCCTCTTAGTTGGAACCAAAAGTAAAAATAGAGAAACTATCACCAATGTGTTGGGTGAATATTTTGTTATCAATTAATTGATGACAAAATAGGTATATCAACCACAACACAATGAGATTTATATGGAAAAATGGGTGTGGTTACCATAGCATAATGAGATAAATCTCTCCTCTCAGTAAGGGGAGGCTCCCTATAAACTATAATATACTAATATAAGCTAAAACTAGACTCAGGGGTGAAATCATACCATCCATATCTATTTTTTTAGAGATGATGTTTACAAAATAAAGGAGAATTCTTGTGTAATTACTGAACACATTTCTCTTCTTTCAAAAATGATGTTCAACAAACAACATGAATCCTTCCTAGGTAGTAACTGGATCCACAAGAAACCCATAAAAGCATAAAGTCTTTCATTGTTTCTCCTACTAATTTAAGACAAAGTAACACAGTAGTATGAAGTGTAGCAAAAAGTCTTGACTAAAAAACTAAAATAGAGTAAAAGATTACGAAGGATAAGGGGAGTTCAAATTCTCTTCAATATCTTGAAACATAAAACAAATAGACTAAAGACAATTATGGTAGCACAAAGTCTCCCATAGTCAACTTCAGGACATATTTCATATTATTTCCACTTATTCTACTTATTTGATTAAATGGAAAAGAATATATTTATGAAAAAAGACATAAGAATGATTTCCTAAATAACACAAGCTATTTCAACACAAAGTCTGAAAGGTTACTTGCTTTCTCATTCACTTGATAAAATATGATTAACAGTTTGAGCTCAAAGTCTCAAGAATGGCTTTCAATTTGGGTAGAGTTTCACTTCTAATAATAGAGAGATCCCCATTCTACAAACTAAGAGATTACAATATATAGCCTCTAAAGAAAGACTTTGGCACTTGTTTTCATGAAATGGCCCATGTTGCATTGAATGCATTAGAAATTCTATGAAGGGGCCATGCTAGAATAGGGTATCGGCCTTAAATTTTTAGCATTATAAATCATCTCAAATGTCTTCTCCAAAGCATGGGTCACCTATTCTTCTTTATGATGTTTACATGGCTATCCATTTTCCTTTACTCAATGAAGAAAAATAGGACATGCCATTGAATGATTGCGCTCTCTGAGGTCCATCTAGTGGATTGCTCCACCTAATGGAATAAATCTTCCACCGATGCTTCTAGATTATTTATTTGATTCCCTCTTTTCTTGCTATATCCTATCTATTTCTATTGATCCGAGCTCTTGGGACTGTCTTCTCACCTTATGCTGGCTTCTTCAACTCCTTTCTCAGTGGATAGCTGAGTTTGTCTTTGGGTCTATGTTATTTGAAAATCAATGGTTATTCCATTACCCTAAATTTAATTTTTATGGGGACATCACCAGTCACTTAAACCACTTTTAACCTTGAATCCTTTGAACCTTTTAGAGTTTAATGGTTCAAGGTTCAACAATTCAAAGTTCAATCAGTTTGGTAATTCAGCAGTTCAATGTTTTATAAAGAGCCACGTTCACTTAGTCTTATTTATGAGTTAAAGGTGTCATTGAACCAATTGTTTGCACCATTTAGTTGAACCTTTGAACTTTTAATATTTAAACCCTTTGAATGTATTGAAGCTTTGAACTCATTAATCCTTTGAACTCTTTAAACCTTTGAACTTTTTGAACCTTTCAGAGGTGGAGTTCAATGGTTTAACTGTTCAATGGTTCATTACATATTATTGAACCCCACCATTTAATCTTTGATTGAACCTTGGTGTTGAACCATCCTTATAGTTTTTTAGGAAATGCCTTAAGTGTTTTGATATTTTTCCTTGCAAAAGATTGCCTTTTGAACCTACAATTTCATTAGCTAAAAAGGCTTGTGCGATTGAATAACTTGACTACTTAAAAAATTTTGAGAAAGAAAGAGACCATTTTGGCCTATAGGACCAAAATGGTTGACATGTTGTCCACAAAAACTAGTGACAAATTTTGGGAACAACAACTAGCTCTAGTTGGGGAACTTCCATGGATTATATTTTGAAACAATTGAAAAGAGTAGAATCTAGACTCTAAGTGCCATTATCTATGCCATTGTGCTATGGATTCATGCCATCCAAAAAGAGAAAGATGCTAAAAACAAAATGAAAAACATAAAATAAACAAAGACTATACAAATGTATAATTGGACTTATCTGATACTTCAAGGATTGAAGTGCTTCAGATGTTACCCAATATGAGGCAGTGAAATGGCATCCCATCTTGATATCTCAATAAGAAACTATTATCACCACTAAATTGATGGATGGTGAATGGACCTCTCCACAAAGAATCAAATTTGTTGTGCATTCCTTTTGGTATTCTTCTCTTGTCTCATAAAAAGACTTGATCTCTAATTTGAAAAACATGAATCCTTGCTCTGTGTCAAAGAGTTTATTTACCTAATTTTATGTGCAAAAATATGGTCCACCACCATAGTTCACTACTCATTTAGTTCAGTCAAGCACATGATCCTCTTGTTGATAGAATATTCAAATGTTTGATATTCGATTGCCTTTACCAACTTAAATGCTGGTAGTTTCAGTGTGATTGGTATTTCTACATTCAAACCATATAGAAGTTGAAATGGTGACATACCTATCTCCCTTTTGGGTGTAATCTTATCTACCCATAAATCATCAAACAATGCTTTATGCTAGGTTCTCTGATTGTCATCTACCAGCTTCTTGATAATGGTCACCAAGTTCTTACTGCTTTATTCTAGTTGACCATTTCCTTGCAGATAATAATCATAAGAGTGGTAGAGGATAAACCCATAATAGTAGTAGAACTGGGTAATCTCATGAGAAGAGAAATAGGCTGCATTGTCTATTATAATCTTGGTTGGGACTCCAAACTAGGAAATAATATTTTCCTTGAGTAAATTACATACCACTTATGAAGTAGCATGCTTGACTAGAATGGCTTCCACCCACTTGGTAAAATAGTTTGTGGCTATGAGAACATAGTCATGTCCAACACTCAAGGATGGGTTTACAGTGCCAATGAAATCAATAACCCATTATTGAAATGGATCTTCAATAAACACTAACTTGAGAGGTAATGTGACCAACTTAGGTTTCCCAATGAACTGTTGACACAACTCACATCTACATACCCAAGTGTATGAATATTGAAATAGAGTATGCTAATAGTACCTAGCTCATAAAATCTTATGGGTAGTCATAGGTGTAGAAAAATTTCCTCCACAAGCTAAATTGTGGAAAGACTCTATAAGTTTTCTCTATTGCACTTTATCCATGAAATGAAGATATACCCCACCAAGGCTCCTCTTATACAAACTATTGTCCCATAAAACAAAGTTAGCAACTTTCAACTTAACAATCCTCTTTTATTTATGAGACAGGTGGGTAAGACACTCATCATATGTAAGGAAATGAGCAATATTAAAATACCACTCATTCATAGTAGTGACAAAGAGAACTGTAGGCACGTCTTGAACCTATATTTCTTCATGCCCTACTTCCTCTAGTATGTTATCAATAATTAATTGGAAGAGACCTCTTCCTCGCACAAGCTTTATGGGTTTGATAACAAGATCAAACTCCTAGATTTTAGAAATATAATTGCCCCTTTTAGTTTTAAACACATGTTGAGTTAGAATGGACTTTACTATCATATCAAGAATTAGAGCAATAATGTGTGAGTTCAAGATGTAAAAATGGAAGTGTTTTACTGCCTTAACCATAGCATAAGCATGTTTCTCCATGTTTGAATATTTCAACTCATGAGATTTGAGAGGAAAACTCATGAAAGATATGGGGGACTCCATACCTTCTTTGTTATATTGAACTAAAATGGTTGAAAACATGTGTTTAGAAGCATAGCTATATATTATGAAGTTTTTGGTATAATCTAGACAAACTAGGATTGGGGCATGGGCGATAGCTTCCTTGATATCTTGAAATGTTGACTTACCTTCTTCACTCCATCAAAAAGTAGCTTTACCCTTCATCATGTTGACAATGTGGTGAGTCTTCTTTATGAATTTAGGAATGAACATTCTTAAAAAATTGACCTTTTTGAAGAAAGAATGGACTGCAGTCTGACTAGCAGGAAGAGAAAGCTCTTGGATGGATTTGAATCTTTCTGTGTCGATCTTTATGCCTTCTCAGGATATAATGTGACTGAGAAGTTTCCCTTCTGTAACCTTAAAAATTGATTTCTTAGGATTGAGAGAAATTTCATTTTATCAACATCATTTCAACACTTTTTGTAAATGATTCACATGATCAGGATGATGTTTAGAAAAGATGGTCAAGTCATCAAGATATACCGTAATGAACTTCCCCATTTCATTTTTGAAGGCAAGATCCATCACTCTCTGGAAGGTGGCACCAGTATTGATCAAACCAAAAGGCATTATATGATATGAAAAGGAACCCCAAGGTGTAGTGAAAGCTATCTTATGTTGGTCTGCTTCACCAAATTTCACTTGATTATATCCTAAAAAACCATCTAACATTGATAAAATCTCTAAGCCAGTCACTGTCTGCAATAGTTGATCCGTGATGGGAAGGGGGTAGTTATCTTTTAAAGAGGATTGATTTAGATTTATAAAATCAACACAGAGGTGAATTTCTCCATTCTTTTTTCTCATAGGGACTATGTTTTCAATCCAAGTGGAATGATGGATTGGAAAAATTATCCTCACATTTAACATTTTTCAGATCTTAGAAAGAATAGTACCTGATATCTTGGGGTTGTATTGCCTTTGTTTCTGCTTGTGAGGAAATGACCCAACCTTGAGAGGAATTTTGTGAAAAATTTCTTCACGCCTAAGATATTTTAGATCATCATAAGAGTACACCAAAACATCATTGTAATGATGAAGCAGAGTAATGAATTTGAGTTTCTCATCAGGAGTGCAAAAATTCCCAATTTTGACCATTTTGCGAATATCTTCTCTACTCAAATTTATTTGATCAAAATATTTAGAGGAAATTAAATCCATTTGTTATTTATTGATAAACCTATCATTCTTATCGAATAGCTTCTCAAGAGAAACTAACCCTTTGGTAATTTTATTCCCTTTGAGCTGAAGGAACTCTTCACCAGTTTTTAAATTTGTTTCAGGAGTTGATTCCCATGGTAGAGATTCATTGCCTTCAAAATAAAGCTCTTCAAAGATATCCATCTATTATATAAGAGTAATGATTTGGTTATCACCATTAAACACCTACCAATGGTTGGCATTATCAGGTACACTTGGTCAAAAGACAAGTTCAATAGTGTACTTATGCCCTTTAAAATCTTGGTGAGGAACCATGAGAGTTGCAAAGATGGCTAAGGAATTTGATCAATCATTGAATTCTCTGGGCACCATAGAAATATTGAAAGCCTCAAAACTTTCAAGGCAGTCCCACACCAAATTGTGATAATTTCACAATCTTTTGTTCTTGATTTGATACAAGTTTCTCACTTGACAAACTACCAGTTCAACATCTCCTTAGGCGTGAAGAAGCTTTACATATTTAGCTTGAGTAGCTTTCAATCTGAGCAAAAAAGATTCATACTCAGTGGTGTTGTTGGTATTATTGAACTGCAACTTATACGAATAGGGTAAAATATCTCCTTGTGGATATATCAAAACAATTCTAGCTCTAGAACTAGTAGAAGAACAGCTGCCATCAAATTCTAGAATCCAGACATCACTAGAATTTGAACTCATTTCAAATTTCTCTTTATTAGGGAGGGAAGATCCTTTTTCATCTAAATAATGCTCTACCAATTCTTCTGATGTCTTATCTAATTTTTTTGGATTGTCACTTACATAACTTTCATCTAATGAAATAAAAACATCTTTTGTAGATATAAAGTAGTTACCCATTCATGAGGATTCAATAGAATTTGAGCTTCAGGGGCTGATGTTTGGGTGAAAATACATTTTGACTCCTTCTCAAGAAGTAGCCTTCGCATGATTCCCTTAACAGGTATCCTCACCTTAGATAGGTCCATGTTTAATTCTCCACCAATATCCTTACAAAAAATTCATCCAAGCAGAATGCTATAGGAAGTTGGAATGTCAGCCACCAAGACTGTCATTTTAATCCTTTTTTTGGGAAAGCTATGAATGAAAATTAGGCATTTTTGATATGTTCCAAAAGTGGCACTTGATTATTTTCCATAGAGAAATGTCTCCCAAAATTTTTAGTCAGAGTGAGACCGAAAGAGTCTGCCACCTTGGCAGGTATCACATTGTCAGAGGCACCAGAGTCTATTATGTAGTTATTCAACATATGCCCATTTATCAATAGGGAAACATAGAAAGGTTATGTATTCCCCAAGGAAATAGGAGGGGAAATGATAAGATTGTTTTAGGTGGATGTATTCTTTGGGGGATCATGAGTTACCTTTGAAACATCTTATGCTTCAGGGATGGTTTTGTTCTTAATGCATTCAACTAGCCTATCAAATTGCTCAGGGTTTGTAAGTATTCAAACTCAGACATTTAGATCTTTGTCTTCTTAGTATGGGCAATTATATCAAATAACTAAAAATAACTAGGAATAGAGGAAGGAAGTCCATCATTCTAGGTTTGGTTGGGTGTGGTACTAGTCTAAGAAATTGAAGCAAAAGGTGTAGGGTTGTTTGAGGTACTTACATTTTTATTGATCACTAGGTCTATTGATTGGAAAGGTAGTGAAGGCCCTCATTTAGAAATTGAAATTACTAGTCAATATTATTCCCCTATTTTTCCCTTATCATCTTGTTGAGTCGACTGGTTATAATACCTAGTAAAAATAGTGTATGATCCATCAAACACTTCTCTCTTACTTCTAGCTTCATTCTGGTAATTTAAGAAATCAATGTTAGAGTCACCAACTAATTATTCTTCACCTTATACAAAGAGATCAATGTCATATTCTTGGTCCAACTTAGGTTGGAAAGAGAAATCATGTTTAGCTTCATGATAATTAACTACTAAGTTAGCTAGTGTTGCTTCAATGGCAAGCTTCCCCTATGCGGGAAGGAAATGATTTGGTTACCCTTGATTCCTGGTAGCATTGCCTTGATATGACTAGTTGGGAAACATCCTCCTTGGTATAACTTGATAATAAGGAAGGGTAGACATCCCTTGTGCCATTTTCTTTTTTAGAGATAGCAATTCATTTGCTAGCTTTTGCACCATAGGATCACTAGTGCCTGTAGAGAAATTTTTAGAAGATGAAGAAGATTTATTTCTATTATGATCTCTTCTTATCTTTCCTACCAAGATAAGATCATCTTCAACCTCAGTAGCCAAAATTTGAGCTACAACAAGATCTATGTGGGCAGCCCACCTCAACAAGAAACTCACTTCAGGAAGCTGAGAATTGATGAAAAAGCACTTAAGATTTTTTGATGTCGGTTGAGTAATTGTAGGAATCCTATTCCTCAGCTTGTCAAATTTAGCAATGAAGTCTCACATGGGTTCATGAGGCTCCTTATTAATTTTCATAAGCTATGATAATAGGTCATGTGTATCTTTTGTAGGTTTAAACCTAGCCTCAAACATAGCCTTGAGAGTGTTCTAGTCAGTTACTATTTGCGCTTGCAGATGATAAAACCACTCTTCAGTAGTGCCTTTCAATGTTTCCACAAATAGATTCACTACTACATCTTCAAATTCAACATCTATCACACCACAGGCTATGCATAAAGTTGTAATATGATCATTAGGATGAACTCTCCCATCACCATAGAACTTGGGAAAATTCTTCCTTGAACTACGGGGTAGTTCATGTAAAGGTTGGGTTAGATTCAGAGGGCCAAAATTGTTACCCCAAGGGCCTTGGGCTGCCATGATATGATAATTTAAAGGAGGGATAATAAACGTCTATAGGGTACATGTAGACAAAGGTTTGCTAGCAGAGGAAAGAGAAGCTTTACCTAGAATTAGGGAACTGATGTCTGTAGGAGGAAAACTCTTGGTTCCCTGAAGGTGAGATTGTGGAGGAGAAAGGTCAAAATTATTTTGCTACACAAACTCAAACACAGAATCAACAATACCTTGAGCTCTCTGGTTTCGTGTATACTATGGATTTTCAAGAGTGTAGAATTGAAAGGAATTGGAAATGCTTCAATTTGAAGCTTGAGGCTTCAAATTGTGTGTTCTTCCTCAGTAGAGTCACCAATAACTATTGAGTGAATATTTTCTCATCAACTAAATGACAAAAAAATGGGTATATCAACCATAGCACAATGAGATTTATATGGAAAAAATGGGTGTGATTACCATAGCATAATGAGATAAATCTTTCCTCTTAGCAAGGGGAGGTTCCCTATAAACTATAATATACTAATATAAGCTAAAAGTAGACTCAAGGGTGAAATCATACCATCCATCTCTCTTTTTTTAGAGATGATGTTCACAAAATAAAAGAGAATTCTTGTGTAATTACTAAAGGCATTTCTCTTCTTTCATAAATGATGTTTAGCAAACAATAGGAATCCTTCCTGGTTAGTAACTAGATCCACAAGAAACCCACTAAAGCCCAAAGTCTTTCATTGTTTCTCCTACTAATTTAGGACAAAGTAATATAGTAGTATGAAGTGCAGCACAAAGTCTCCACCAAAAAACTATAATAGAGTAAAAGATTATGAAGGATAAGGGGAGCTCAAAGTCTCTCTAATATCCTGAAACATAAAACACATAAACTAAAGACAATTATGGTAGCACAAAGTCTCCCACAGTTGACTTCAAGACATCTTTCAGATTATTTTCCCTTTTTATACTTATTTGATTAAATGGAAAAGACTATATTTAGGAAAAAGACATAAGAATGATTTTCTAGATAACATAAGCTATTTCAACACAAAGTCTAAAAGGTTACTTGCTTTCTCATTCACTTGATAAAATATAATTAATAGTCTGAGCTCAAAGTCTCAAGAATGCCTTTTAATTTGGGTAGAGTTTTGCTTCTAATAACAGAGAGATCACCCTTCTACAAACTCAGAGATTACAATATATATCCTCCAAAGAAAGACTTTGGTGCTTGTTTTCATGAAATGGCCCATGCTGCATTGAATGCATTAGAAATTTTGTGAAGGGGACACGCTAGAATAGGTTATCAGCCTTAACTTTTTGGTGTTCTAAATCATCTCAAATGTCTTCTCCATAGCATGGGTTGCCTAGTCTTCTTTATGATGTTTACACGGCTGTCCATTCACCTTTAATCAATGAAGAAAAATAGGCTGGGCCATTGAATGCTTACACTCTCTGAGGTCCATTTGGCAGACTGCTCCACCTAATGGAATAACTCTTCCACTAACACTTCTAGATTTTTTGTTTGATTCCCTCTTTCCTTTCTATATCTTGTCCCTTTGCTGATCTAAGATCTTAGGACTATCTTCTCACCTTCTACTGGCTTCTTCAGCTCCTTTCTCAGTAGTTTGAAAATTAACAGTTATTCCATTACCCTAAATTTGACATTCGCAGGGACGTCACCGATCACTTGAACGACTTTAAACCTTGAACCCTTTGATCCTTTTGAATTTTAGTGGTTCAAATTCCAATGGTTTAAATTTCAATTGGTTTGGCAGTGTAGTGGTTTAATGTTTTGTAAAGAGCCACATTGACTTAGTCTTCTTTATGAGTTCAAGGTGTCGTTGAACCAATTATTTTCACCATTCAGTTGAACCTTTTAACTTTGAATCTTTAAACCCTTTGAATGCATTGAAGCTTTGAACTTGTTAAAACTTTGAACTCTTTGAACCTTTGAACTTTTTAAACCTTTCCAAGGTGGAGTTCAATGATTCAACAGTTTAATAGTTCATTCCATATTATTGAACCCCATCGTTGAACCTTTGATTGAACCTTGGCATTGAACTATCCTTATAATTTTTTAGGAAATGCCTTAAGTGTTTTGAGATTGCTCCTTGTGAAATCCCACCTTTTGAACCTATGATTTCCTTAGCTGAAAAGGCTTGTGCAATTGAATAACTTGACTACTCAAAACATTTTGAGAAAGAAAGAGACCATTTTGGCCTACAGGACTGAAATGGTTGATATGTTGTCCACAAAAACTAGTGACAAATTTTGGGAACAACACAATGATTACATCATGATGAGATATTCTTAGTTGGCATGGTCCACTAGGTATCACAAAAAGGGCCCCAACATTACCCCATAAAAAATTGCTAGTCTACCCTTAAACTAGTCTTTTAGTGCCTTTGCTATGAAAAATTTGAGAACACTCTATTTCAGCTATACTTTAAAGTTATTTAAGCCCTAAATGGTGAGATTGATATCTTTGGTAGCACCATCTAATTTTTTCAATGTGGCCATAAGTGTGAATACATCCATGCTCTCCATTTATTTTTTGAAGGCTTCCAATCATTCCTTAGCTTTGCTCACCCCACTATCTAAAATGTATCCTTGCTCACTTGCCTTTGTTTGAAAGGTTTTGAAGAGTACTTCCAGATCTTACTCCTAGGTTTTTATGTTGGAACTTAAGGTGTTTATATGTGCCATAACTTTTTCATGCTCTGTCTTACCCATAGTGAAAGCTTATTTCATTAAAGCATCATTATGTTCTTTCACGTTTTGAAGGTGCACATCAATGACTAATCCTTGAATGGTGAAGTTATAAAATATGGAATCTACTTCTTCCATGCCCTCTTGTAGTTTGGTGAAGAGGTCTTCCACCATATCATACTTTTCTTTATCTCCCTTATGATGGCTTCACAGGGGTCCTCTTATTCCTCTAGCATCGTATTTATCCTAAAGAGAATTTATTATACCAATGCACAAACCTTATCAAACTCTTTCATTTTAGAGGTATCCACACCATCTAAAAGGGATTGATCTACCTCTTTGATTTGCTTGACCAACTACTAGAGTTTGAGCTTCATTGCCTCCAATTCTTCCTCTACTTCTTAGGTGATCTAGTTCAACTTGTGGGGATAAACATCATTGATGATGTTCTTGTGAATTACTAATGAGACCATCTTAGGGAGTGAATTTACCAGCCTTATGAGGTTCATATCCCTAAGATTTATAAGTTGGTAGTCATGCTCCTCTTCTAGCTCTTTGGCACTTTGAAATGCCTTCTTTTAGACATCAAACTAAGGCTCGTCCATGTATCAATTGAGAGCCCAAGAAACTTGATGGTGTATTAGGGTTATAGTAATTTTGGGGTGCATATAATCCATCATGTACAAGTCATCATCTTCATTAAAACCTATGTATGCTATCTCCTTTTATCTTGGGTCATACTCCTCTTCATTAGCCAACTCCTTCTCTTCTTTATTGGTGCTAGTGCTTTCTCTAGTGATTTCTTCTTCTTCTCCTTCTTATCCTAGGGGTTCTTCATTGAACTTATCCCCTTGGTCTATCTCCTCTCATTCCTTGGTGTTAGTTTCACCATATCTTTTTTAGAGGGGTTATTCCTTAGACTTTTCCCCATTATCCACTTCTTTTTGTTGTGTATCTTTGGCATGAACCTCCTTAGCACCAGCCTTAGTTTTCTCTTGCCCCAGTAGTATCTCTACTACCTTCTCCATTTGTGCTTTTGAGGTGCTAGTATCATCTTCTTTATCTTCATGTACCCCTTTAGAACTAGGGCACATCTGTTATTCATCTTCCTTTACTAGGATGGAGTAGGCACTTCAAACCTCTTCAGTTGCTTTCTCCCTTTTAGGTTTTGTGCTAGTGGAAAATTTTTCCTCTCTCTTCTTCTTCATTTTGACCCTCTCTACCTTGGTCACCTTCTCTTCTATTTCTTTTCTTTTGGCATTTTTTTCTTCATCCTTTTTCTTCTCAACTTTCCTTTTCTTGCCTGGCATGTACTTTGCATTTCTTATCTTTTACCTTTATCTATTAGGCCTCTATTAAATAAATTTCATCTTGGGTCATGCCCTTTGCCCTTATGGACTCTTATTTATGGTGCAACTCTAGAACTGCATTGATGTGATCTTAGTCTAGGCCCATGACCTCCCATTTTCACTTCAAATATTCTTTAGTTGGTGCACCTGAGTTTTTTATTTCTCCATGTACTTCACCTTTCTAGTATTTTCACCTATTTCTCCTTATTTCCTTCTTTGTTATTTTATCCCCTTCATTTCCCCCACCTTACATTTTTCCACTTTTATCCTTCACTATTCAGCTTCGACCATCTTGATGGCTTCTTTTGACATATTGACCTTTGTCATTTCTACTCTTCATTCCTCTAGCTCCATCACCTTATACATACTAGCATCAATGAGGTCAAGTTTCTTCCATAGCTGCATCTTCTCTAATTCAATTTGAGGGGATGGAGAGGTGGTCCATTAACTTTATGAGGAGTAGTATTCCTTGGGAATGATGTATATGCACCTACCAATTGATTATTCCTCTATCTCCTCTTCTTCCTCTTCCTCCTCTATGTTGGATAATATTTTCTTGGGAACCATAGCAGGAACTTTCCTTTTATTCTTCTCCCTTATGCTAGGGGAAGACTTTGGCACAAATCACATGCACTTATTTTTGGAGGATGAAGGAGAGGATTCTTCTTTTGAGGTGATATTAAACCTTATTCACTCATATATCTCTTCAAAACTCTCCCCCCTCTTTTTCTTGTGAGACTTATTCTCTAATGGAACCAAAGTTCCTTCATCATTGATCTAGATTAGGGGGTATTCACTTTATTTGATGTTAAGGCCATTATTCTATGGTTTCATCTCATAGTATAATCTATGGATGTGGCCATGTATAGTTTCCTCTTGAAGGGGGTGGATTTATGGGTGATCCAATTCATCATCTTCATCCTTGATGGCCTTCCCATCTACACGAGTGAACTAATACCTCATCCTATGCTTTTCCATATCTAGTTCCTTTATTGGAATGTCTAACTACTATGCATTGGGGATCTAGCATATCACATCCCTAAAGTATCTTATTGAAAAGGCATAGGGGATATTTAGCCACCCTAACATGTTGCCATCAACTAGTAATAAATGAACTACACAATAATGTTACATTATAGTAAAATTTACCATTATGAACATACTCCAAGGGAGACCTTGAGGGATGTGCCATTCTAGCCCAAAGGCTTGTATGTACCTCTCTCACCACTTCATGATGCGAGTCTTATATTTGGCACTGAAAGAGGGGGGTGTTCATAAAGTATTTATACTTTTGTGATAGGGAGTTTTTGTTCTGTAGATGGACCTAGAGGCTATCCTCATCCTTGTCTAAAATCCCAATCTCTTCCATGACAATGAGAATGAGAATATATCCCCACTTGAATGTCCCTTTTTCCCTATGGAACTCCTATGCATTCTTCAATAATTCATCAATGACGAATTTGTAAATATTGAACTCCATGCCTTGTGCCATATGATAGGCAATGTAAAGGTATGCCTTAATTATATCAATATATCAACCACTTGGGTATAGCTTGGAGCTTACAAGGAATGCCACTACCCTCATGTTGGGGTCCTTGTAATCCTTGATGGGGAATGTGAAACCCCCTTGAAATAATTTAGGAGATATGAAATTCAATCCACCTCTTCATCATCATCTATCATTTGATATATGTCTTTATTGATATTTAGAAGCTTGGTTATTCTCTTTAGCAATTACACAAAAATATTCATGCACCTACTTGCAATGTAAATGCAGTCCTCATGGATGTGTTAGAGTAGGAACTAAACCAACTCCTTTGGCTTCCTAAATCATGACAACTCATAAAGTTAAGTTG
Organism: Torreya grandis; assembly: GCA_037957365.1. Lineage (NCBI taxonomy): Eukaryota > Viridiplantae > Streptophyta > Pinopsida > Cupressales > Taxaceae > Torreya > Torreya grandis. The sequence continues at coordinate 134,995 of JARHVA010004747.1, forward strand.
TAATGGATCTTGTCAAATTATCTTAGATCAAGATGTCAAATAGGGCATCACCTTATGGCATCTTTTTCCCTATGTCCACCATCCAATCTTATACAAGGTCTTGAAAAAGATTGGACATACAGTGATTGTATTGTTTTAGTTGATAGATGTGTCAAAAAGAGTGATAATTCTCCCCTATCATGACCTCCAAAGAGACATACATTAATTGGTAGGATATTTTGGTAAGTGCCTCAATGTCTACCTATGTTATGCTCATTGATTTGACTCGCTATGCTACCATTTTTGTGATGGCCACTTTGGGTGAAATATATGCCCATTTCAAGTCCTATTTCACTTAGAGATTGATCCCTTTCATTTTTTCACCATATTAAACATTATAGTTTTGAAGTATGATAGGTAAAATTTATCAAAGCCTCAAATAGTGGTGGTGCTTTTATAATCATGAGATCTATGACTGTTCCCTTGACTCTTGAGCTTTGTTGACCTTTAATGGTAGCATAGGTGTCAATTCACTCTTCCAAATATATATTTTATACAAAATAATTTATCCACACTTCTCTAAATTACTCTTACTATGAACACAATCTATATTTGAATGTAGTTGTTCACTTTTAATGCATGAAAGTGCTTAGATTCTCACTGGTATAGGGTTTTTTCACCTTAACTCTCTATTTTTTTATTAGGTTCTTTCTTAGTCTTAAGTTAGTATAAAATTTTTAACCTAAGTAAGTCTATCACTTATTAATGAAAACCCTTTCCCTATCTACCATCATTAATGTAGGTCTTTTATGGCATGATAGCACCTAGATTTATTGGAAAATGCAAAAAATTATGGAATCCATGAAAATCCTTTATCATCAATGAATTAAATACATATCTTTTTGCCTTTACCACTAATTCATTAAATTTTATCTAATAGTAATTGGGTGAAGTGATGTTTAGTTCAAATGATCATTTCCTACTTAAACATGGGTAGATGCCAATTGTCTTAGACAATTATTCTCCTATGCTTATTCACTTGGTGTGACCTTTGCCTTCCTTATGGAAACCTAGGATTAGTGCCTCACATGTGCATGATTCAAACTCCTTGATTTGATTTATTCTTCTATCTACACTTTCATTTCAAGTGTGCATCTCTATTTTGGTTAGTTGCTTGCATGTTATTTTTCCTTGGCCTATCCTACCCCATACAAATCCATTAGGCTAGATCTCTAGTGATTCATATTCTCTCTTGGTTCTCTTATATATTTTCATATTATGTATTTTAACTTTATTCCTTACACCCAACCATGTTGAGCATCTTCACCTTCTTCTTTTGTGTCTAGTGCATGATTAATTGATGCACCTCTTTCTAACTTTATTAAAAAGATTACCTTTGTGATTATTTACTTTGTCATTTTATTCTCAAATATTTAAGGTTTGGAAACTTATGAATGCACAAATACTTAGGCATCTGGCCCTAGGTGCTAAGAAAGCAAATCAGCTTGACTCACCCAACTGGTATTATGTATAGAAGCATTAGAGTATTTTATTCTTACACCTTCAAGAGCCCTACAATGTTTACTTTACACATGAATTTTGTGCATCTTTTTCTTTCATCTAGAAATTTTCACTCACCCACCACTTATATGTCTAAAATTATACTCTTAGAGGGAAAAAGTGCTCAATTCAACTGATTAGAATTATGTGTGAAAGGATAGAGTAGTTCACATATAGGCTTAGAAGTCCCCTTCATTTGAAACCTTGTATATTGGTTTTATGTTCTTATTTTCTAAGTTTGATAAGTCTCACACACCCATCACTTAGATTTTTGGCCTCAAGAACTTAGAACATGTTCTTGACTCATTTGGTTGGAAATATGTGTGAGAGGCTAGATGAATTCACTAGAACTAGGTTTGATTCACATACCCATAACTTAGGTGTCATGGAATTATATGCTTAAGAAGTGCAAGTTCTCAATTCACCTAGTTTTAATTATGCATGAAGTACCAACAGATAAGTCCTTGTGGCCACCATGTGCCACTTATTACATCTTTACACTATAAAAGGAACAAAACAAAAGAAAAAAATGGTTTGGCTTACACAACTATATTATAGTTAGCTTAAATCAAACTAGCTAATTACCAAGAAGTTGGTGTTTTTATGGTGCAATATCCATCCTACTACCTATATACGTTTAATTAGTTTCCATTGAAATTCCTTGGGAGATTTTTGTTAGACAACATGCATAACTTGCATGCACCTATCTCCAATATATGGTGTATGATGTAGGGGCCCATCCACCTTATTTGTAATTTTAATAGGTGATTAAGGTACTTCAAGTCATAGAATAACACTAATTCCCCTTCAATCAGCTCCTTATGTTTGACATGCTTGTCATGCTAGAGATTTTGGCATGCCTTTTTAATTTGTTGACTCCATCTTTCTTGGGTACACTTTTCATTCAAGCACTTCAATTATTCCAACCTTGTGATTAAATATTCTTGATCATCTAAGTGACCAATCTATGTAATTTTTAAGGATGGTACCATGAATTCCATGGGGAGAACTACTTCAATGCCAAATACCAATTAAAAGGGTGTAGTTTTATTTAGGTGCTTATAAGTCATGAATTACACCCATAGTACTATTGACATGCAATCATCCCAATCCTTGTGACTAATTTCACATATCTTTGTTAGGCACATTTCCAATATCTTGTTGAATACTTTAGCTATGCCATTTTATTATAAATGATATGGGTTGGTCTTGTAGTATGCCACCATATATTCATTTAAGAGGATATACACAATCTCATTGATGAAATGATTGCCCCTATCACTAGTCAAACTTAATAGGAACCCATATAAACTTATTATTTTATCCCAAATAAAGTGCATGACTATTGTGGTTGTACAGTCTTTTTTCAGCATGGCCTTAGACCACTTAGTGAAATAATCAATGGCCACCAAAATATACCTTACATCTATGTGCCATGCTATGAGGTTTAATTATCCAACAAAATTAATGGCCCATTTCTAAAATGGCACCTAGGCAAGAATGGGGATGAGAGGCATCTCATCTTAGTGGTTAGGATTCTTGTTGTGTTGGTATATGTTATATTCCTTGGCACACTCCTTTGCATCTTGGAGTAGGCTTGGCCACCACAAAGCCTAATTTTAATATCTTGCATGCCATTGCATCTCTAGCATAATGTCCTCCTATTATTCCCTCATACACTTCTTTTAATATGGAGTCCCTTTCATGTTATAGAAAACACTAACATAAGACTTGATCTCTACTTAGTTTGTATAACTCCTCCTCAATGAGCTAGAAGGGGGTGGAATGAATTCAAGTTAATTATTCTCTTGTTTTTTTACATGGTCTAGGGTGTAAACCCATATTTTAAGAAAGTGAAAATCTCTATCAAGTATTTGGGGACATGGTATAGTATATATAGCTACATCTCTAGCATGTTATCCTTAATCAACAATGCCACATCACTAGAATTGATGTAGTATAGATGGTCTAGACGTAAGTTTTTCTTTCCAAGTTTAACAATAATGGATAATTGGAACTCCTAAAATAGGACTATCCATCTACATATACACCCATGTAAAATAGGATTATTCATGAGGTACTTGAGTGCCTCATGATCATTGAAAAATATAAATGTGGTCACCAATAGATACTACCAAAAAATTTACAAGGCATAGACTATTATCAGTGCATCACACTCAGTAGTGGTGTAATTTTATTCTGGTTGTATCAATTTGTTACTTGCAAAGGAGATGGGGTGGTCCATCTTACCCTTGCCTAGTTGTGCCAATATAGAATCAATTGTGCATCCTAAATCATCAACATGGACATGAAAAGGATTAGTCCAATTTAGGAATTGCACAATTGGCATGCTATCTAACTTTGGCTTCAATGTTTAAAAAGCCTCCTCTTATGTCTTTCCCTAATATAATGGGCCATATTTGCACAAAAACTCCTCTAAAGGTGTTGTGATATTCACATAGCTCGTTATAAACTTCCTTTAATAGCCATAATGGCTTATAAATTATGAACATGTTTCTACATTAAAGGAGTCTAAAATTAAATTATGATGGCTATCTTTTCAAGGTCAATAAGCAAACCATCTTTGAAGATGATATTCCCAAGGAATGTCCCAAAGGGGATTGTGAAAACACACTTATTTAGGTTTAAATATATCTAGAGTTGCCTGTACATATTAAACATGAGGCATAGATTGTCAAAATGGTCCTTTACAAGGCCATATAGAATCCATTCATTGAGATAGACTTGGAAGAACCTATGGATGAAGTCCTTGAATGTAGTGATCACCACTCTAGAGAATACAACTAGTGCATTCTTAAGTTCAAAGGGCATAAAATTATAATCAAAACAACCACTTTCAATTTCAAAGGTTAGCTTAGGCTTATCCTCTTCCTTGATATAAACTTTATGGTATCCTAAGAAACCATTAGTAAAATTATAGATTTTATAACCTTCAATGCCATCCAGGACCTCATCGATGAATGGGGTCAGGAATGGGTGAATGATGTAGGTAACATTCAAAACTCTATAGTTGATACATATATATATGCACCCATCCTTCATGACCATTGGGATTACCCATTTAAACTATTTTATAGGGCAGATGATGCTAGTGGCTAACATTCTATCAATCTCCATTTTTACCTTGGCACAAATGTTGGGATTCATCCTATATGAGTACTTCTTGATAGGCCTCACACCATCCACCAGTTTGATACTAATTTTTATAAGGTAAGGCTTGGTACCATTCATCTCTTGATATCTACATGAGAATAAGTCTTAAAACTCCTTTAAGATGTCTATGATTTGTACTATCTCTACCTCAAATTAGTAAGCACCTATAGTGGTAATCTTTGGCTCACCTTTTATGTTGATGTATACTTTAGTGGTGTTGAGTGGAATGTAGTAGGGTTCATTCCTCTCCTAATGACAGTCTTAAACTTGACTTCTCCCCTCCATTATTTCAATTCAAAGATGAGTAACATCTTCTTCATTTGGGGTGCTGTCATTCACAAGGTGTACAAGTTTTTGTCTTCCTATTAGAGCCTTCTAATTGCACTCCTTCTAAGTCTTATCATCCTCCTTACTAGAGTCACTATTCAGAACCTTATCTTAAAATAATTTTGGGAGTGTTAGTCCCTTCCCTCTAAACATGTCTCTAAGGTGCTCTTCTAGGATGTAAATATCCTCCAACACTACCTTAAGAATGACTTTTAGTGGCTCTTGTATCTCTAAGCTCTATGAAGAGAAATAGAAGGTGTGCATGAACCTATACTTAAGTACCTCCCAGTAACATATCTCTCTAATAATTTAATTTACAACATACCACTCTCACATCCATTTTTTTAAAGTCCTATAGAAGGCATGTACCCATGGTCTTCTAGGTGTATTCTCATTATAGATATTCTAGGTCTCTTTACACAAGCTCACATGTGAAATTGGGTTGGAATCACCTAATTAAGAAGGTATGTCTAAGTCCTCATTACTCTTTCCAAACCTAGTGCATATTGATACCTTCACATCCTACTAGGTTGGCAAGCTAGGCCATTGTACTACCCACCTATGAGTGGCAATGCTCTTTAGGGTATGCACTAATGTGCCCATTATATCTATTTCCTTGGGAATGTACACTTCAATGTCATGGACATAGTTATCTATAGGATATCTCTGAAAATATTTTGGGAGCACTTAAAGCTTCCCCTTACTCAGCTAGAACACCCTTTTCCTTACCCTTTTTTCATGGGTAACACATTTATTCTAAGTGTGATCAACCTTGATTAGTCCCATTATAGTTGGTCTTGGATCAGTTACCCACACTAGGAAACACCTTCGAATAGTAACTTCATAAGCCTCTTCAACCCATTAGTAGTAGGTTACATCAATTATATCAAAAGTTGATTCTCCATCCTCCCATTTGAGTACTCGTTAGTCATTTGGGTTAAGCTTATTGATCCCTTATGCCATGATGTTATAAATTTGGTTGATCTCATCTTTGATATCAAAAATTTTCACATATGGAAGCCCTTGATCACTTGAAAGGGGGATCACCACCCTTTATCTTCCATTCTTGAAATTCATGTACCACTTCTTAAAGTCCATTTCTACATTATTGGCATAACACCATGGCATCCTTAAGATCACTAGATAGTTATTATGCTATCCCAACTTGATTACCTTGAAGTTGGCTCAAAATTTGGTGCCCATAATATCTACAATGATACCCTTAAGAATCTCGATAGGTTACACTTAAGTTTTGTTAGCTGTAAACAACATATGAGGGGAGGGATTTAAGGATGGACATCCCATCTTTTCCTAGGTGGTTTTGGTTAGAATATTAACCTCAGTGCCCATGTCCAAAAGGACCTCAAAAATATGCCATCCATTGATGGTGATGTTTATTAATAGTTCTTGGTCATACTCTACATTTTGAGTATGCCTTACCTCCTGTGCCCACTCCATATGTAGTGAAACAACTTCAATCATATGAGGTGTCACCTCCTCCTCTAGTCTCTTCCCTACATGATTTAAAAGTATGTTTTTTAGTAGGTACAACATCCATTTAGATTTTAAGAGGTGCATAATCTTAGTCAAATCTTGGAATTTAGCCTCTTGGCTATCTTACTTCCTATGTGAGGTGCTTGCCTATGCCTTTAGATATTTGGTCAGTTAGAACTCTCCATGATCTTTTTTATTTATGCTCATGGCTTATTTTAGGATGTCTTTCTATCATACTAGGTTAGGGTAGGGTATAGCTTTTGGCTCAGGTCATGTTATGCACTCAGGGTGGTTTAACTCACCCTATTCCATGCATAGCTCTTTTTTTAGCATAATAGGTGGTTGTGTGGTGAACCCACTCTAAGTCATGGTCTATACCTTAGGTGGACCCTTAATATTTTATTCTATATTGAGAGCCCATTTTTCCTCCTTTTTCTCACACCTAATCATGGAAATACCCTTATCTATATCAGGCTAACCTTATGTTAGATTTTTGTATAAGTCTAGGCAATCCTCAATCACATGTGATCATCGAAAATACTCACATGATAGGTGGATGGGGAATTCATGTTGGTAATGCTCAGTCAACCCACACTTGTAACATGATCATGATGGGAATATTATTCCACCACATCCTTCACCTCATTAATCAATGCCTTAATGATTCCCATAGCTAATATTTTTATAGCCATAGCCTTCATTTATTTTGGATTCCTACCCATCAACTATGGTCATTTCCTATTATGTACCTCTCTCCATATTTTATCACATCTCATCAATGACTTGATAATCTACTATTGAATGAGTATAGGCATCACACATATTGCAATAGATAATAGTGTTTACGTAAGTAGCATGTTGCAATAGGGGATAGTTTCAAGAGTCATGTAGCCCATGATAAACTTCATAGTTGAATAGTGAGATGCAGACATTTATTCATGGGGAATTATTTTTATTATGCCCCTCCATCTCATATTTAGTACACCATAATTTGTAATGAGCATCATGTGTTGAACCAATAATTACCTCTTGTAGCTAAGAGGCCATTGATGTGATCTACACCTCCATAAATGGGCTAATCCTAGTTTCATCACTACCTATTTCCTTGGCCCAAAGTGTGGCTTCAAGCACTTTATGGGAGTATATAAAGATTGTCATGGATAATACTCTACTAAAAGGTACTAACAATCCCCCAACAAACCATTGCACATGTTGGGAGGGGTGGATATCATATGGAAGCTTATAAAAGAGGGTCTTAAACTATGCATCATATAGGCATATACTCTCAGATAAACCTTGGCTAAATTTCTTGAGTGCCATGATGCTCTATTGCTCAAAATCAAGAATGTCAAATTCCTTCAAGAAAGCCTCTTTCAATATATCATAATCAACCATAGCCTAATTTAGATCAAATTTTTGATACCACGTATGGGCACATTCCATCAAGATGGTCATGAACTAAGTCACCTTGTCCTCTAATTGGGTGATACCCTAAGTACACCATCTAAGTTCACACTTGAGAACATGCTCTATGGTATTCTCTATGTTTTGATACTTGAGAAAGTACATTGACATTTCATAATAAATTTATTAGGGGTGGTGTTAGAGTCTAAGGCATTTTACCCTAGCATCTATGTTGGATTTTGTCCTCCAATTCCTCTAGTTGTAGGGTTAAGTACTGACCCTATTAGTGTAGGTACATTTTTGAGCTCGATAGGACAATGCTAATCACTTGTGTCACTAAGCCACTTCCTATAGGTTATTTCCTAGTTGGTGTAATTGACATCCTCTAAACAATAAAGTTTACACTTCTATTTTGGATTGTTGGGTTGGCATTCACTAGTTTCATGGTATTATATTTCAATTCCTTGTAAGATATCACTTGTTTAATTATAAATTCTTCACTTAAAATTATAATTCTTTGAATGTCAATGTCAATAATAAGGTCAATTATTATTCTTCTATCTTCTAGTGGAGAATTTAGCACATAAGATTTCACTTCAAGTTCAAAGGGGGTAGGTTCTTCTAGTGCATCCTCATTCACATCATCTTGTAGGAACCCAAAGCATTCTATCCCCAACTACTAATCTCAACCTCTTGCTTCTTCTTATCTTTCATTTTTCTACTATAATTTAAGGGATCCTTCTACATGCCCCCTGCTCACTATAGGTCCTCTTAGCACTTCCAAGTTCCATATCTTCTATCAAGTTGCATCTTCACTTATTATAGTTCTATATTCATATCTCTTGAGTGTTAGGTTGCTCATCCCTTTCCATTGTGCCTCACTTACATTTCCCCCTCTCACCTTCTACACTTTCTCATATGCACAAGGATTTTAGCCTTCTATTATTATAGTTTCAATACCATAATCCACTAATAGTATATTTAGTTTTGTGCTAAGACCCATTATGAATGTGATCCTTAGTTCATGTAATAACTCATACTCTACTTCTTTAGGGTAAGATAAGGTCGACATTATGAATTTTAACATGTATCTATTCAACATGACACTCCACCACTTATATACAATGCATGTCCAAACATCATATAGGATTTAAAGCCTCTCTAGGCACTCATTTATCCAATCAAATAATTGGTCATGGCTTCATATTTTATAGGTGGTATATCCAACCAACCACTGCTACACATGCTCAAGTAGTTCACAAACTAACATCTCATATAGATCACCATACAGTGAGGTTTGTACACATTCTATTAAAATCTATCCTTGGTATGTTGGATACTTATATGAAAAACTATCTTCCACTTACTCTAGATAGGATCTGAATTTCTTGAGAAAAAGTTAGAGCATCACTCTATTATACCATTATAACAATAAAATTCAACATGAGTCCCAATAATGGAATCAAAATGTTGTAGAAAAGTTTTATTTTTTAGCTGATGTGTTTAGTCATGCACTTAGAAATTAATTTAAGTCCATTCTATACTTGATATAGATAGGCAAAATCATATTAAAAGTTTGTGGTGCACAACATTTAAATGCACTACTATGTTGGCATCAATTTCACACAAGGTGCAAGCCTTGTACACTTACCTGAAGTGTATTAGTGAAGGGTCTAGGGCCTATGTTGGGATAGTTGAAACATGGTATAACATTAGTCTCAATGGGACTTATTCATTAGATAAATAGGCTTAGGTGGTCTATCAACATGTACCATTTTGGATGAGATCAGGAGGTGCTAGCCTATTTAAGGGCACAATTTTTTTAGTGCAAGTTCATGTCTGGCAATGTATAGTTATTAATGGTACAAGCCACAGGGATAGTGATTTAAGTTTAATTTAGGATCTTATCCAAGTCAAGGTAATGGTTCATCTCTAGGTACTGACTCTTCAATTTAGAATTCTAGGCATGGTTACTAGGACCTCAACATATGCTAGTTTCAACACTCAATGAATTTTACAAGTATACTAAAGTCATTATATGGCACAATGTTGCTATTAGCTACCTATAATATACTTTTATTTTGTAATATATCTAACAAATGAAAAATATATCATTATTTAGATATAACTTAAGTCATAAATATACAACAATTATAATCTATATGAAAAGAATAAATGACTAAGTAAATATGTAACACCATTTTTATTAACTCAAAGTGCATCAACACAGAGTACGGTTTGTATAAAATAGAGTACACACTCATCTCAGTCCTACTAAAAAATTATTGGCTCATATGTGAGCTTGGGAAATACATGGTGATTCTCCAAATTATTCATGTTGGTTTCAAACCAAAAAACATGTATAATCCTAGAACTAATTTTGTAGATCTTTGTTGCATTAATATTACCCCATCTCTTTAGATTCATGCTTCATTTTATAGGAAGTGGATCATATTTTTTCCAATTAAAATGGGTTCATGATATGTGATGAACTATTGCTATGGGTTGTTATGCCACTGACTCCTTTACTTTAGCACCCACACTCTCTAACTATCATGTGTAATCACTCAATGAGATTCTCCTTCAAATCTGGGTGCTAGGAAATTACCTACAAATTATCACATAATCCATGAGGATATTATTATATTGCACCAAAATTAAAAATAAATTAACCATCACCAATGATTACCTTTTTTTGAGATCTCCTGAGTTGGTACAATCCACTAGGTATCACAAAAAGGGGCCCAACATGAAATGTGTGAGAAGACCCAAATGGATATTTTAAAATTTTAAAACTAACCAATATTTGGTATGGGATATGACCATGAAATGTAGATAGGTTTGTGTTATCAGATCTATTTTCCTAGCATGGGCTTGTCCCAAGGAATTGGGGACAAGCATCTTTAGATGGAGGTATTATAAGAGTGATGTAATCAAAAATTTTAGTATTAAACTAGAAAGTTATATGTAGTATGGATGGTGAATAATGGGTTATTACCACATATAGATTAATGTATTGGAGGAATCAAAAGTAAGATTCATGTATCTGAGGGTAATTCATATGATTTAGGGTGTCTTAATAATTAGCATTTTCAAGTATTTATGACAAATTTAGGTATCTACATTCCCCCCCTTTATTATATTAATGAAACTACTAAAGTAAATGAGAAATAATAAAACTTGAGTGTGTACAACACAATTTATTTTTGAGGATACTCTAGTAGTCCAAGGTACTCATTTTAGTAAATCCTACAACAACACATGAAGTAGTCATTTGTTGATATTTGATATTTTAAAAAGTTAAAATTTGAAAATTTAAAAATTGAAAGGAGAGAAAGGAATGAGTACACATGTATGGAGATGAAGATAATTTGTCATTTAACTTGTAAAATAAGGTAAAGTATTGGATATATGTGCTTCCTTGTGAAGCACTTAGAGATATGGTTCATCATGTTGAACCATTGGTGAACTAAGAGAGTTTAACTCCCAATTTAGAATAATTAATCAAGCCTTTGAGTTGGAAAGATGCAAATTTTAATTATAACAATAAATAATAATTTCTAAATGTAATAAGCCAAAATATTTTGGAACCACATCAGGTTCATTATAAGTGATGTCAAGGCCATTGAGTCTGACTAGACTTAAACATTAATCACCCATAAATTAATGGAACCACACAATTGGTTTGTTATAAGTAATGTTAGGCTATTGAGTGTCACTAGATTCAAACATACAATACTTATAATATAAAAAATCAAACAACCACAAAAATATAAATTATACTTGAATTATCAAGAAATAATAAATAATATTCATGTCCCCATCATAAACTTAGTTCTAATATATTTAAATTAAAATGACCATTTTCCCTTTGAACTTGTAAATTTTAAAATTTTAAAATGTGCATGAACAACTATCATGAGTTTTGAAACATTGGAAATGTGTACATACAATAATTAACAAGTATCACACCCCATAAATTTATGCCAAATGATATAGAATTCCTTATATCTATATGTTCAATTATAACTATACATGGAACCTATAACTTTGTTCTTATAACTATATTGCATATTCACATGTATATGCATTCAAGTTTTTATGATTCTATATTTATGAGGCCGTAATATTCATAATGCTAGTTATGATGGACCTTTTTTCTATCATATTCATGACCTATTATGACATGCTCCTTGTGTTATAAAAACATTATATTCTATTATTTTATCATTACTAGGATAATGGATCTTATCTTCTAGATGATATTAATTGCATATTTGATTACTATTTAGTTACTATTTATGGATGATTTCATTTTGTTATGTATATTCATGACACATTATTATATTAGTTGAGCTAATGTCGATTATCAAATAATTTAGGAGTATGAGTATATGATGTTAACATGTAGTGATTACGTCATGTGTATATTAAAATTTATAGTGATTTGAATGTTTTATGTATATAATTGTGTATTATTAGAAATCACTTGACATCATTATATTCAATAACTTTGGCTACCTAGGGTAGTGAAATTTGATGTGTGAAATGATGTACAAGAGACAAGGTAGGATAAATGAGGGAATTGGGACTATGTTGAATGTAATTACACCATTGGTTTTTAGTAGAGTAGATAATTTTTATCCCTTTATATTATAATATAACCCTTGTGTTATCATATAATCTAGTTTTGAGTTTGAAATTATTTGTCCCTCCTAGTACTATTAACATCCACTAACACTATTCTTTCCATCTTTACCCATAACTTAGATATTTTTTGAAACATATATAAGGTCAAGGTTGGAAAGAGATACAACTTATTATTATCAATTGTAAACTCAAATGGAAACTTAAACTCTTGTTTGTAAGTAGATGTCAAGTGTTATATATGTGGATGTGTATGCAATAAAAAATGCGTCAGGTTTATAAATCAATCCTAACTTGGAGAAGATAAATCATACCATACACTTCTAATTAGGGACAATTAGATAATTGGGAACATCACCAATATGGGGATCTGTTAGACCTAGTTAGGGGATATATTACCATAATAAACTATGCTAGGGAGGGTTCCAAATCCTCTAGTAAAATGTAATCATCAATAACCCTAAGGGAGTCTTGTGTTTGGATATCTCACTAAATTAATAAAAAGTAAAACAAATCTAATCTAGTGCTCACCAAATCTTGTGGAACAAAATGGGGTTTAAAAATGATAAAAGTAAACATACATAAGATACATATACTCACATCAATGTATATGGAATCCATATGCATGAAAGAGAAGTACAAATGAATATCTATATACTCTTACAAAGGAGGAACAAAGTTAGGAATACTTTCCTTTGAAGATGAACCCACTGAGTCTCAATCTCTCCCTTGGTCAAGGTGCTTCACAAGAGGTTATTGTGGTATGTAAGGATGACAAGGATAAATAAACTCTAGGATACACAACCTATCAATGAATCTAAAAGACTTCTCCATAAGATAAGATACGTATATCTAAAAAAATTATGAAACCCCAAGCTTTCTCCTCAAGTAGAATGGTGGATAAGCAAATGTGTAATAACTCTTACTTCTTCTTATCTTCTCCCAATAATGGTGAAATGAACTTGTATATATAGGAAATTATAACCCTAAACCCTTACAAAAATTGTAGCTAATAGGGTAGACTCAGTCGACCTATTAGTGTTTTGGATAATAATCCATGTTGAAAATGAATTATGTCAGCAATGTGGGTTGATGACAAAATAATATAGGGTCAATGTAACTCACATAGTTTTAAAACTATTAAAATGGTATTTACGCTAGGGAAAAGGTAAATTAAAGTGGTAAATGAATGGAGGAGGGTACAATAAATAATAACAAGTTTAGGGATAATGTTTTTAGTAGATAAGTGTGTAGATAACAAGTGGTAAAAAGGAACAATGATCTTATGAAACACCAATGGTCTACCCACCCCTTTCCTGGTGTACCCCTTAAGACATGTATTCAAAGAGATTGATAATTGATGGGTTCTTATAAGATACAAAGTGTTAGTAAGTGATAAAATTTTAAAAACATCATGTGTATACATATTACCCACTCAAATCTCATCACATGTCATTTTAGGATAACATGAGATGGTGTTTCATGAAATAGAACATGATAACACATAACATTGATGCTAAGTAAAATGTAGTAAGAAGAAAATAATATAAATGAAAAAACATAATTGAGAAAAACATACCTTTACTTACCTTAGTGCTATAGATAAATAACTAGACTACAAGAGAAGTGAAAGCATCCAAATGTGAAGAACTTTAGGTAAACCTATAGAACTTACTGTAAAAATAGCAAAAAGTCAATTTTTTTGGAAAATAGGCATATAATAGTGGAAAATATTCTTTACGTCATCATGATTCCAAAATAATTTATAGTTTGAAAAATGGATTAGTATAAACAAAGATATATAGGCAAAAAAAAGAATCTGATGGAAAATAATTTAAAGATTAAGATTTTTGAAAAGTAAGGTTAAATAAGGTCAAAGGGAAGTCATTTGTTATTTTTGACTTGTGAAGGAGAGAAAAAGAGCTCTAAGATACAAAAAAATCTAGGATGGTGAATTGATGATAGGAAAAATGAGGAATCCTAGTGGTAGCAACATGTGTAACACAAGTAGGCAACTAAGAATCTCAAACTACTTTTTGAATATTTTATTAAAATTAAGTGTTTTTTTTATAAATTTGTGTTTTAAAGAAATTCTAATAGTTAAAATGAACCCAAACAAGTTGTTAAGGGTAGGAAAACCCATTTAGGGAAATGGGTTTGAAGGGTTCATAGGAATAACTACCAAAAGGCATTTATTTCTAAATATGTAAGGGGTTAGTAGTAAAAAACAACTAGGTCAACCTAGTTGACCGAGTAGGCTGAAATTTTTCAAAATTGACACTGCCAACCTAGCAGGTGTGTGTTGATGTAGTATGTTTTTTAGATTGCTGACTTAAAACATTATTTCTAACCTATTAGAAAAATACACTCTATCAACTTAGTACTAGGAGGGGAGAAAGTAAAGGGTTGACTTAGTTTGTTAAGTCAACTTGGTAAAAATAAGTAAAGTTTAGTCAAGCTAGTGTTTGACTGACTATAATAATATGTAAATGCATGAACTGGGCTAAAATACCATTAGAAAGGCCCAGCATGGCTGACTAAGGGATAAAAAGGCTGAGTAGACTAAAAATAGGTTGAAATGATTAAAAATGAATAAATTAAAGAAAATCATGTTTTTTAAGTTAAAATTTGAAAATAATGTATTTTGATTATAATGACATGGAGGATCTAATACATATTTTATTATTTTATGGTTGTAAGGACAACCCAAATTTTAGCATTAAGTGGATGAAGTATGGATTTTTGGCTTATTAGAGTGATTATATATTGGAGATAAATCCAAATTGATTGCCTTAAGCTTAGGAGGCATTTTGGAGATGTGTAGGATTCCACTGAGTTTAGATTTACTAGTCATGTTATTAGGATCCTAGGAATGATTAACTAATACATTTAGGTGAGAGGTGGAGGGGGATGCCATAGGAGTGGATATCACCTTAGAGGATGTCCATGCCATCTTGAGATTTCCTATAATATGTACACCCATGGTTATGGGAGTACTAGATAGTGAGGAGGAGAGGAGAGCCTTAGCCACATGAGTGACATGATCAAAGAGGATATACCCTAGTTTGAGATTTAGTTTATTTGATTTATATACATTATAGATTCTATATATCTATAAGGTGGTCATAATACTTATGATACAATGATTTCTATGTCACAAGTCATATGACAAGGTACCACTATTTGTGATAGTGTTATGCTAGATAATATTAGAGCATGGGGTGTTATATGCATTAAGATCTATCATTTGGATATAACTTATACTTGACATGTATGGGGTTTTATCTAAAAGGCATAAGTTGATAGGGCCTATTATATTTTTGATCACATGGATATATGATAGGTTACCTATGTATCATCTAGTGGGGTTTCCCCATGTAGTTGATGATAGGTTACTACATGTATAGAAGTGGTGGCAAGATCAATTAACATGGGCCATGTCCCACATTATATCACTATAGATGGTATGGTGTGAAGACATTGTATGGAAAACTTATGGGCACATTGCTATGTTGTGGTTGAGTTGGGAGATGGTGGCACTAGCATTAGCATGGATAGAGGTTACTGGACACTATATTTGGTTGATGGAGCCACATCTAGTGGCATGGTTACTAGGATAGATGGTACATCCTCACCTAATGGTGATAAAATTTTGAGCCTAACGTGTGATAGATTTGAGGCGGAGAGGAGGATTAGGGTCACTAGTTACTAGGCTAATGATCAAACTACATCATGAGAGACCATAGATAAGTCAAACATGATGAGAAGTAGAGGGAGAGGAGAAAATTGTGGAGGTTAGAGTACCATAGGGACTAGCACCACCATAACCAGAGGATAAGTGACCACTGTAGACATAATTTTTATGGACGTAGGAGAAGTAAGAGAGAGTAAAGATAGTATTCATCTTAGATTATCCATTAGGTGGGCTATGACAAAGTTGGATGATAAATAGACCACTCAAGCATACCCTGAGATGGGCATGAGTGGTGACTTCAAGAGTTGTTTTTTTGGGTGACCTCTAAATGAGGTTCTTGGAGGACATACCGATGGGGATACTATGCTCAATGATCACATAGCTGGTGAGATGGTGGTGGCTAACACACAACCAAGTAATATAAGATAGTTAAATTTTTCTTAAGTTTACTTGAGATAGACTAGAGATAGATTTTTGAGATATATCAATGATCTAATATCTATCTAGTTTTATTTTTGAAGGTGTTTTAGAGGAGGAGGAGACCAAATGGGGGTCCCTAATGAGGGTAACACTTCATGATATCCTAGATGAGGTGTTGATGCCATACAACCTTGACATACTAGAGGATCCCATGGTACCATCTACCTTAGCTCAGGTGAGCTGGTTTAGATTATATGGATAGGATTCAAGGTAGTTATAGTCATAAAAAGAGGGGATGAAACCATTGGTATGGGTGGGTGTATGAGATTACATTACATGTTAGGCCTTATCTCAAGAGAGATCCATGCATCTAGCTATCATGACATATATAGGATAGGTATAGGTCCAAGAAAGAGGGGCACATCTAGTGACCCTGACCCATTTGGCATAGGTATAAGCTCAATTAGCTCATCTATAGTGGAAAGTATTAGGAATAAGATCTTGGATAGCCTCTTTAAATCATTCTATTTAGAGGAGTTATACCAAGGCATCTATGGGTAGCATGGCTAGGCCATGAGATAGGCATGATGGGGACCAACCATAGATTTGGAGCTTTGTATATGGTTGAATTTTTTTATAAAAAATCATGATATATACACACACACAAATGTGTGTGTGTGTGTGTGTGTGTGTGTGTGTGTGTTTGTGTGTGTGTGTGTGTGTGTGTGTGTGTGTGTGTGTGTGTGTGTGTGTGTGTGTGTGTGTGTGTGTGTGTGTGTGTGTGTGTGTGTGTGTGTGTGTGTGTGTGTGTGTGTGTCATTTTGGTAGTTTGGATGCTAATTTTATGTGTTTGCATTATGGTTATGGTTGTGGATGCTTTGATATATTTATTTATAGCACAAGTATTTATATATTATTGCATATGCTATATTAAATATATAATTTGTGGTTTCTTTTAAAACATTATGTATGACACATGCATGGTTAAAAAGAAATAGGAAAAAAGGGATTGGTAAAATATAATCAATCAAAAATGTACTACACACTATTTCATGTTGGTAAATGTGTACTAATAATAAAATAACTAAGTATAAAGAATCAAAGGGTGGTAAAACAATATGGTAAAAAAAATATTTTTAAACCAAGAGAAAGACTGGTATCAAATTAAAACAAGTAAGATCACACTAAATCATGTTGGGAGTATGAAAGTAATTTAATATAGTAGAAATAATGTAAAAGGATAAATGAGATAATAATAAATCAATTAAGTTATTCAATCATACCAAATCATGTGGGGAAGTATAAGATAAAAACAAAATTTGGAAAAATTGGTCTTAAATTTATCACACTAATTCAAGCTAGGAAGTGTGAAAATTTCAAGAAATGGTTGGATTCTTACATGTAATCAGAAAATAAGAAGATAAAAAGTGAAAGAGTAATTAATTAATCATAAAACATACTAAATCAATTTTGGAATCATGTTAATGACATGTAACTTCATAAACTATCACATCTTATCTCATATTTGGCACATGTAATTTTCATTATGACTTGGATTATTGGAAAATTTTGTGAGGAAGGCCAAGTCCTATTCATGGTCTTACACTATAACTCACAAAGGGAACACCAATGAGGTGGAATAAATGTTAAAATATGGTAACAAGGGATGTTTTTAATAGGAATGTGAAATCATGGTAGTTTGTGAGGAAGGCTAGATCTTATCTATTGTCTTACAATGCAATTCATAAACGGAATCCCTAGGGTAGTGATCAATGAACAAAGCAATATTTCTCAAGAGAAAATATGAGGAATTTAGGGATTTAAAAATGGAATTTAAAAATCATAACTTAGGCATATTATGATAAGACGTTAGGAGATAGGAGGAATACTAAGGACATGATAAGACACTAAGTGACTAGTGACCATCAATGTATAAATGAAACTTGTTTTCTTTAGAAACAAATTTGTGTAGGAAAACAAACATGTTATTAAGATAAAATTATGAAGGTAGATTGGTACAATAAAATTAGAATGTAACTACCTTCCCTCAACATGTTCACTATTCCTTTGGACCCCTTATAGAGCCATCAGTCTATTGTGAAGATTGGGTACTTGCATTAGAAAGTAGGTAGCACTACAAGATTTTTTTATTCTCATTTTCTAATATAATAGCCTACCCCACCCAAATGGACCTCATATCTATTGTAAGGCCAACTATGAATTTTGAGACTTAACTAGAAGAAGCAGATGTTCTTTAAATCACATATTTTAGTGTGATTAGACTTATTAGACTTTTGAATTGTTTTTTCCTTTTGTTAAATTATTTGGATTTTGAATGTTTTTAAGGATTTTTAAGATTCCTCCTCCACACAAACTTGAAATGACCAATCATGAGAGATATAGTGATACACATGAATGAGATATAGGCTTAGGCTAAAAGAAGCTATATGACCAAAGACAAAACTAACTAGAACAGTTAGGGTTAATAATGAACCAACATGTGATCTCAAGTCTCAACCATGTATATGTTTAGTTTGAGAAAAGGGAATAAAGGACAAAATGAAATCCAAAGTGACCCAGTGAAAGGAGATTATAATGAGATTAATCATTTGCTAACTGATCATGTGGTCGAGAAGGAAAGACTAAAAGGAACCAATTTTGTATAACCAAGTCACAATGAGAATTACTCATGTATATATAGATAAGAAAGAAAATAATCATGAAAATAAAACCAAGGATTTTCAAGAAATAAAGTCAAAAAAGAAAGAGAAAGCAATGATAAATAATACATCCATAAGCAAACATAAATGACATTATAAATAATATAGAGTGTGAAATGAAAGTCACCATGTAAGATAAATAAAAATTTGACATAATGTCAAATGATAAAAATAGATAAAGATAATATTGAAACACATGTCCAATCCAACTAAAAATGTAAGAACACCATGCATGTGATCATAATTACTGATATATTTACCCACACACATTATCTAAAACATCTGATAAGTCTCTATGAAGTTGGATACAAACTATAGCTAATGTTTCATCTATCTTCAATAAAAATTGGGAAAATACTTCATGTATAATATCCTCAATAGAAAAGGTAGGAATGATTGATGGATCATGCTAAGGAGGGACATAAAGTAAGGGATTCTCAAAATAATTCATGAGAGTAGAATCTATAGGGTATGAAGGGATCACTAATGGATAAGGGTCCATAGGTAATAGACTCACAAGTGGAAAATGATCCATGAGTGATGAAAGGTCGATAGGTGAAGGATTGATGGGTGAAGGAATAATAGGTGACAAAGGGATGATAAGAGGGGATGAAACCACTAGAGGTGGAACCATAAGATAATAAGGGGGAGCCTTGTTATGGGTATAACCTATGAGATGAATGGTATAAGGTAGAAGAATAGTTAAAATATGATCTAAGGTACTATTGAAGGATGTGGAAATGATCAGTGTGATGGGTACCACATTAGTACCAAAGACAATACACCTCTCCATAATTGAGAATATACTCAGGTAATATCTTTGTGGGAGGTATTGTCTTGTCTTAGGATTGAGGGGTAGAAGGATTCAAAGTGTTAATATACTATTATAACTTTTGATAATACATGGAGGAATGATTATCTATGTCATAGAATCAACATATATGAAAGTGAGTAAGCTTGGTAGAGGTACTCATAGGAGGTGTAACAAAATAAAAAGGATCTTGGGAAGGATCATTGGCTAATTTGGTTGAAAATAGAGCTATATGAGGTAAAGGAAACAAATAATCACCAAGAGAAATGGTGCTGGTGAAGGGACTAGACTAGGCTTAATCAAAAGAGTGATGGTATTAGAAGTAGGGATAGACTCAACTAAAGCAAGAGAAAGATTGGGATCCAAAATAAGATCTACTAAGTAAGGGTGGGGTATAAATAATGACAAAGGAGGGTTTCACACATCTTTGGGATAAGTAGGTTAGAGGGGTTAGGGTACCTAGTAAAGTGGTAAGGCTGAGTCATAACATGAACCATAAGCATACTCCTACATGGTTATTCAAAAATTGGAGGTGTTTTCAACATCTCTACCCTATTATAAGAAGAAAATTTTAAAATTATTAATTATATATGATGGAATATGGGAATAATCACTAAAATACTAAATCAAAGAGGAACAATAATGATAATCTCAACATCATAGGATTGAATAAGACCACCAAAGAGTGGATCGTATAAGGTATAACCATCATTGTAGTCAGGTGTATGAATATCAATAACATAGGTCGAAATGACATTATCATCTAATGAGTTGTGATAAATTGAATGTTGAGTCTTTGTCAAATAATAGGGATGTCATCACAAGGTGGTTTATTAAAACAAGGATGCAAAGAAGTAGGAAGTTGAGAGATGAGATGCAGTGAGAGATTATAAGTTATAATCTTTAGGTTAATCTCATCAAGATCACCATAATTAAAATTTAAGAGGTTAAGGTAAATATTCCCAATGAGTTTGGGATGACCATTGTAACCTTCAGTGGAATTGATAGGAAATTTGAATCATTGAGACTCACAAAATGAAACACTAGGTAAAGGTTCAAGAGTAGGAATCTTGAAGACAACACAATCTTGGAATTGTTTGAAATTTCAAGGGTTAGTGTCACCTTGAATCTTATATATGGATCCATTATGAGGGAATTTAATGAATTGGTAGGTAGAAAAAATAATTACTCTCATATGATGATTCCATGACCTACTAATCAAGATGTTATAAGGTAGAGGAAAGTTAAATATCATCACCTACACATGAACAATGATATATAGGTTAAAAATGAGAAGACAAACACTACTTAAAGAAGTGTTTTCCTTTGATCATATCAATAACATATGTTGCATGTGGATTTGAGATTGGATTTATAATATCCAATAATTTTGATAAAATTGAGAGAGGCAATACATGTACCAAAACCCTTATCAATCAAGGCATGCTTGACTTGGATATTGCGAATTTAGAAACTAATGAATAGAGGAGGATCATCTACTTAAAGTAAAATCTCATAGATGAATCATAAAAGTGATGGGAAATTTTAAAGAAAGAGAAGTGTCCATTATTTAATCAACATAGATGGACATATCTTCACATTATTGTAATATGTTATCTTCATATCTATATAAAGCTACTTCATATCCTATTAGGGGAGGAGGAGGGATGTTCATTTCAAATAAGAGTTGCATAAGATGATTTTGATGATGCAGAGAGGTCATCATAAGCTACATAAATTTTATTTAGAATGAGAGATTAGTGAGTTTCATGATGGTATCCCACTCATCATAACCCATAGGAAGGTTGTTAGAAATAGGTACATAGTAATGAATGAGGTCTTCAGAAGGAGGATCCAGAGTGCATTATATATTTTTTTGATAAGAGGAAGAAGGTTTAAAACAAGTTTGTAAACTATGTTGAGAATATGAGTTAATTAGTTCATGTTGGTTTTGAGTATCAATAGAAGAAGTGTTGATAGAATATTGATTATCATTGGTGTTAGGTAAAGAAGATAGAGGTATGGTATAAATAGAATTGGAAGTGTTATCCAAGGGAGGAGTTAGAATTGGGTCATCAAAAGTTATAAATTCATCTTGCCTGAACTCATTTAAGTTAGTTGGAGAAGAATGCTCAATAACACAAAATGTATGAGATAATAGAGGGGTGTCAATAGGTTGATGATCAATGAAAGCAACCACCCTTTGTATATTAGTCATATTAACTACATTATCTTTAGAATTTAGGTCAATAACACTTTATACATCATTGGTGGAAGGCATGGGATTATCTTGGTTATCTTGGTGGTTTTGGTGATTTGTAAGAGGGTCTTTATAGATAGCTGAATGAGCATTAGCTTGATTCAAGGCTTTAGATTTAGTATTTATTTCATAGGACTTAAAATTAATGTCATAGTTTTATTGACAAATTTTAATTATAGAATCATAATAAAAATTAAGACCAAGAATAAAATTCATAGCTAAATTATGAAGCTACCTACAAGTCTCATGAGATTGACCCCAACTAGCATGGAAACAACAAAACTTGTTCGGATCATACCAAGATTTAATAAGATGAGTAGGATCAAGTTATCATGGTAGAGGCCTAGGTAGACATTTTATTAATCTAGCTAAGGATAAAGGTTTTTGAAGATTCATGTTATTAGGTGAAGATAAATTAGGATTGGTGTATTGTTGAGAAGGGGGAGCTGGTTCTGAAGATTGGTTAGGAAAAACAACTTGAATGGTGTGAATGGTGTCATAAGAGTCCATGAAACCATCATTGATAGCAATATAATTTTTTGTTTTTAAGTAAGATACGAGTACCTATAGAAGGTTTGGGTGGATATAATTGATGCATAATAAAATCTTAACATTTTTCTTGGTTAATGGCCTCCTCCAAGGTATGTGGAGAGAGTGCAGACTTGATACTACAACTTGGGAAAAAGAGTATTGGTAAAGATATGGAAAAGGTTATCATTGACCAAGTTATGTTCACATTTGTTGGATAATGTTTTACACCTTTTAAAAAAAGCTTGGGTAGTTTAATTTTCAAGTTACTTATAATTTTTATAAAATGGGCCAAAATATTCTCGGGAAGATCACTAGTTTGGAATTCTTAAACTAGAACATTTACTAAAACTTCTAAACTAGTAATATAATGAGTTTTAAGTTAGTTTTACTAATATAAAGCATCACCCATGAAGTTTTTGGATAATATCTTGGTATCAAAAAAGTTATTAAATTTAACTGAATCTTTATAAAGATTTCCAAATGTTTTTAGATGAAGAGTAGGATCAGTTGATCCATTGTAAGAAATTGTAGGGGTGATACCTCCTATATCAATATTAGAAATTTGAGTTGTTATAGGAGGTGAAGATGTTTAATTATATTTCTAAAAAGAGGAGGTTGAGATATGATATTTTATTGGGAATATTGAAGAGGTGGGGGAGTATTTTGATTATGCATTCCCCAAAGCATTGGTTGAGGGTGGGTTTGAAGATGGAGAAGGTGATTTTGCATTCTCATCATTTGATTTATATTATGAAATTGAAAAGTGTTTATTTGATTAAGCATTTTTCAATTTTTAATAAGAGTTTATGGGTTTGATTGGCATTGTTAGTATTATTTGAAGAATTAGAGTTGGTATTAGTGGCTTAGGTACCACTATTGGTGTTGATAGGAGCTTGAGAGGAACTGTTAGAATGTGAGGCACTAGTGGTAATGTTTTTTATGTGGGAAAAGATGAATTAGTAAATGGATGAGAATAGGAAGCACTATAAGCATGATTACCTTTGCTAGAAAACAATGCACTAGTGGAAGGATTAAGGAATGTGGGCCTTAAGAGATGTTAACTAGATGTAAAACCTACTATGTTAGTCAATATACTAGGCATGGAGGTGGAAGAAGTTAAAGAGGAAGAAGTCATGGTACGATAAGGGGTCCTAATAGAGGGAAGTTTTTGAGAATCAAATAAATTAGCACCCCCAAATCCATATGATAATGTGAGAGAAGGTGAACGAGGATCTTCAACTTGACCACTAATAATGAGATGGTAAAAGGTATAAGGATCCTTTCCTTGATGTTTAGGAATTTTAGAGATAAATAAGAGAATTTCAGGGGTATACTCTAATCCAGGTTGATATTATAGTGAGAAAAGAGGATTACATAGTGAAGAGGAATTAGGAGGGGTCCCAAATTTTGTTGTGTGAGTGGATATATGAACATTCTCTCATTAGGAGAGGATCCCTACTTTGATTATTAGAGACCCTATGAGGTTTAGTAAAACTCATCATATTTGTTGAATTTAACTCAATGTTTTCTTCAAATAACAAGTTCATGATGAATAAGGACTAAACAAGGAAAGAGAGATGCAAAACAAAGGAAATAAGAAGTGATAAAAATTATACAGAGTCGACCTAGTATAGAAAATAGGGTCTAAAAATTGTATAAAGACAACAAGGTCAACGTAGTACATAAAATAATTGCTAAAAGATGTAAAAAATTGATAGAGTCAACCTAATATATAAATTAGGGGATAAAAAAGTTTATAGAGTTGGTAGGGTCAACCTAATATAGTAAACATGGACTAAAAACTATACAAAGTCAATAGAGTCAACCTAGTATAGTAGGTGTTAAGATCCACACTTATAATATTCAAAAATAATATAGAAAATAATATAGATCAACATATCACAAAATATATAAGTGGACCAAGATGTCCAAATATTTAATATATGCAAAAATAAAATATCTTTAAGTTAGGGTAACAACATACAATACTCTTTTAAGAAGGAATAACTCCACAATGTCTCTTTAAGGGGACTAACTCTAATATCCTCTTACAATATAAGACTCAATACTTACTTGATTCACTATAATTATAATCATTTCCTTTATATATACCTCTATCTAACTAAAAATGGATGGGTAACCTCCTAATCCAAATGTAGGCTGACCATTATCTAATGCACTAATTATAAAGGTTACTCAATTAACCTAATATATTATACTAATATAACTAAGGGGATGTGTGCCACATGTCAAGATCTCCATCAAACCATATACATTAATATATCATATCTTTAGGTATATTTCATTAGTTCCCTCCTTGACATGTTTCATCCTTGAAACATAAAAAGAAACCAAATAATGAGTGTGCTTCAAATCATTACACACTTGTCTCCAATCTTGATCATCTATCCATCCATATGTGATCTTGGTAGGTGATAGATCTCCAAACTTGTTTCCAAATTATATTATGCTCCTCTAATTATATTCATGATCATAACGATATTACTTTGGTGTTTATGCATAATTATTCCTCTTTGGATTCCATATACCATATTCCACTGTGCTATTATGGTCCCAACCATGATAATAGTAGGTATTATTCCATTCATATTCATAGTGATTTCCCCATTTATTCCATGCTCCATATGCCACTGCATTGCTTTGATTCTTTTACTAACCATAGTATTTCTTATTTGGAATCCATTCATAGCCATAATGATTAGAAATCTAATTTATTGTATAGCTAAAATGATTGTTGTTATGACACTCCCTCAACTATTTCCATGATTTCTTCCTCTCATGATGATGTGGGTGTCTATATACCTCAAAATTTTCTAATAATTTGACATTATCCACCTTTTCTTCTACCTCTTTCACCTTTTCCTTCTTTGTCTCTTGAGTAGATGAAGTGTTCATTTATGATTTTAGTGTGTCTTTATCTATGTCATCTGAATCTTCCTCATGCTCTTCATCACTTGTTTCAATCTCATCCTCATGATATACCTAGACTATAATTAGTTCCTTTACCACTATGATATCATATAAAATGACCTTTTTCCTATACCAAAAGTTTATGAACTTTTTTTGAACATTAATATTGATTGTTCCCAAAGTCTCTAACCATGGATATCCAAGAACCATATCCAAACCATCCATATCTAAAGCATAAAAATATGAATGAAAAACATATTTTTACATAATGAGCTTCAAATCTTCAAATATTGGAATATTCTTACCATATACTTAAACCTCCTTGATATTATTTACTTGAACATGTAGATGTTTTGCCACATTCGTGTTCGTGAAGTTATACTTGTTGGTAGGGTTTATGGACACAAAAACCTTCTTCTTTTAAATGCATCCATGAAATTGAAAAAATGACTCAGATTTTTTTGGAGCCAAATTATTTGAACCATTATCATCTAATTCTTCTTCTTTTTCACTTTCATGTTCTTCCTCATTGTCATTATTTTCTTCAACTAATTTTTATTCTTTAGAATTTTCATTCTCTTCTTCATTATCATCATTATTTTCTTCTTCTTCATCCTTTATTTTTTATATCCCATCGATCTAGGAAGACCTGTTCCATTTCTTCCCATGAAGAATACTTTTGTACAAAGCTTAATTGATTAAACTAATGTTGTGTAGGCTCAAAAAAATAAGGAGACAAACATATTTTACATAATTTTTTTTTTATTATTATTATCCTTAAAAAGGATCCACCATTCTCTAGTATCAATATCATCCTCCCCTAAAAATACTTGCAACTTCATGATCCAAAAAAAAAATAGGGCTATTGAAAACCCTAAAATATCAATAACTTATTCAAAAATGATCAAAATAGTCCAAAATTTCTAATATATCTTCACCTTATGATATTGGAAGTTCGGTAAAAATGTTGTGAAAAAATTCCACACATTTTGGCTTATAGAGAAAATATATTAAAACCCATAAAATCATAATAACTCACTCCAAACATATCAAAAAAATATTAAATTTTTTCTTAGCTTTATTGTTTTATGATACAACCTCATTAAAAATTTTACCAAAAAATTCCTTATATTTAGAAATATATGATAAAATGAGTACAAAACTTAAATTATGAATAACTCCCTCAAAATTGATTATAAAGGATCTATTTTCTTACTAATAATTACTTTAAATATTCTTCTTATCCAATAAATATATTGTGTAAAAATTTAAAAAAAATTTAAATATATTGATGATTCTAAAAAACTAAGGTTTCACTCTACACAAATTGCCCAAGTCAAAGCTCTTATACCACTTGTTAAGATCCACACTTATAATATTGAGCAAGGAATAAGCAATCAACTTGTAAAGTAATGAGAAAGCAATCAAATTGTAAAGTAAAAGTTAACTAGTGCTATTAGGAGTAAGAAATCAACTTATAAAGTAAGGAGATATGATTTGGTAGTGTGTGCATAAAAGAAAAAATAGTTCAACTAAATTGTATATTGAAAAACCACCTAGTTTTACTATGTGATCTATTCTAAGCATGAAAGTAGAAAGTAATGAATGTGTGAGATAATTAATATCATATAAGTGTTAATTCCAACTTTGAAACATAATACAATGTTGATTCTAATGAAAATGTATGTAGAGAATACAAAATATAGTCAATTGTGTCATTTTTGTACTATATAAATAAGGGTCTAAAAATGAACTACATCGATAGTGTCGACCTAGTTTTCCATATAGAATATAGAATATAGAATATATAACTATGTCAATAAGGTTGACCTAGTTAACTATATAAGGGCAATTTTAACGACTATAAACTATAAAAAAATAGAACTGTAAAAAATGCTATAAACGACAAAGAAGGATAGAAAGGAACCTTGGTAGGTTGGAGGATATAGAGGAAAATAAGATTGTTGTTGAAAAACCCTAATTTATACTTGAAAATTTTGATAACTCTATTGACTAAGTAGACCTAGCTTTGTAAATCCTATTTACTAAAAACCTAACAAATGTATTACACCAACAAGGTTGACCTAATGGCTTGAACTAAATGCATGAAACTATATAGGGTCAAATGAGTTGACCTAGTAGTTTGAACTAGATGCCTAAAAGTGTATAAGGTCAACTAGGTTGACCTATTAGTCTAAAGTGGATGCCTAAAAATGTATTAGGTCAACCTAGTAGGCTGATTTAGATGTCTAAAAGTGTATAAGGTCAACCTAGTAAGCTGAACTAGATGTTTAAAAATGTATAGGATTGATTGGGTTGACCTAGTAAGGTGAATTAGAAGTTTGAAAAAACAACACAAATATAATAGAGTCATATTGATGTGACTATGTGTTAAACATGTGCATACAGGTTATAATTGTGTCAACACTATTGACCTAGTGTAGTAAATATATAAAAATAAATGATAAAATAATTAAAAATGTGAAATAAAACTTGTAAGGGTTAGATTCAAATTAGGTTCACCAGAATGTATGTAATTAGAAATGCATCATATCTATAAATAAACCCTAACATGAAGAAGATAGATCATACCATACACTTCCGATTGGGGATAAATTAGATAATCAGGAACATGGCTAATATGGGATACACTAGACCTGAATATGGTATCTCTTACCATAATACACTACGATATGGAGGGTTTGAAAGCATCTAATCAATAAAAATCATATAATAACCATAAGGGAGTCTTATGTTCTGATATCTCACTAAACTAATAACAAATAAAGTAAATCTAATCTAGTGCTCACCAAAGCTTATGGCATAAACATGGGGTTAGAAATAGTAAAATTAAACATGCATAAGAGACATATACTCACATAAATTCATATAACATACTAATTCATGTAATATAATTAAAAATTCATATCTATCTACTCTTAAAAAGGAGGAACAAAGTAATAATTACCTTTGAAGATGAACCCGTCAAGCCTCAATCTCTCCCTTGGCCAAGTTGCTTCACAAGAGGTTATTGTGGTATGTAAGTATGACAAGAATAAATCATGTCTAGGATACACAAATTATCAATTCATCAGAAATAATTTACCATAAGAGAAGATTTATATCTATAAATAAAGTATGAAACCCTAAGCTTAATCTTCAATTAAAATGGTGGATAAGAAAATGTGTAATAGTTCTTACTTCTTTTCTTCTCTCAATAATGGTAAAATTAAATTGTATATATAGGCAAATCTGACCCTAAACCATTAGAAAAATTATGGCCAATAGGGTCAACTCAATCGACCTATTAGTGGTTTGGATAATGAACCATGCTGAAAATGAACTACATCAGCATTATGGGCTGACAATAAAACAATACATGGTTGACCTAGCAAACATAGTTTTAAAACTACTAAAAGGGGATTTAGGCTATGAAAAAGGTAAATGAAAGTTGAAAATGAATATAGGAGGGTAAAATAGAGAATAAAAAGCTTAGGGATAAGGTTTTTAGGGGACAAGTATGTAGATAAAAAATGGTAAATGGGATAACAATCTTGTGAAGCACTAGTGGTCTACCCACCCCTTTCCTGATGCACCCCTTAAGGCATGCACTCAGAAAAATTCAGACTCGATGGGTTCTTGAAATATATAAAGTGTTAGTAAGTGATAAAAGTTTGAAAATATTATGTGTATATAGTGTATTTATTTAATACCCCTCCTGATAAAAGATGGGTGAATAATTTTTTGGAGGGTCTTTCAAGTCATAGGAAAACCCATGTGCCCATTTATGGAATGGGGAAGTGAGATAATAAATAGGTATGTGAAAATCTCTCTCACTAACATGGGTGTGTATGGAGAGTTAATATTGGAGAAAATTTTTGGATAATTTCAAAGGAATGGGAAGGGACAAGTGTCACTTCACATTATACATTAAGTTGGAGTCATTTGTATATAAAATCATGGAAAGACTTCCCAAAAATAAATTTTTGGTTCATTTTTATATTGAGAGTGAAGGATAACTAGAGAAATAATATGACAAGCTTTAAAATAAGGCTAGATAAAGAGAATGAGAGTTAGTTTCCAAGACTTTTAAGAGGTTTCCTTGTGTAAATCTAGGGCCAGGTTAGACTTATTTGCATGTATTTAATGTGAAATTATAATTTTAATAATTATCTTTCTCCTTTCTTTTTTTTTAAATTTTTTTACAAGCATTATAAGGTCATTTGGGTTATGCTCTCTCTTTAATTGTTTTTCATGGATTTTTACAATGGAAACCATGTGTATTTTATTTACCATTTCTGCTTAGAGATGAAAAATACATCCTTTATTTATTGAATATATTAGAGCCCTTTTTGAGACTTAAGATGACAAGGTTATGTTGCCCAAACGGGCTTAAATTATTTTTATAGTATATGTAATTGTATGTAGGGTTTGGGAAAATAAAAAAATTACAATTCATCCTAAAAATATCCTAAGCATGGTGTTTGGGAAAGAGAAAAACATCATGTTTCCAAGGTCCTCCTATTGTAAGATAAAAGGGTTTAGGCAAAATAATGACTCTAAAGTCCTCCTTCTCCCACCCCCATAGTGTGGACAGTATAAATTATCATCCACAATGGGTGAGTGAGGCAAATTTATGGTTTATTAGTGGTTGTTTTGAGTAGTTATACCTATTATTATAAAATTCATTCATTTATATATTTTGGTTTGCGTTTTGGGTGAGCTTCAAAGCTTATTTTTATAAACAAGTTTAGCTGAGACACATAATTATCCTAGTCGAGTGTGTTTCCTATCTATTAACAACCTAATTGTGTACCTATATCATTTGTCATGTAACCATCACCTATGTTTATATATTGGAGGTATCCACTCAAAGTTTCCTAGGTAATTTTAATAATGATTTAAATAGGATGGGATGTGATCCCCTCCTTGGATTTTCCTTGTGCTTACTATTGTATCTTGCATGGAGTTTTATTCTACATTTTTATAGCCTTGCTATGTAAATGAAGAGAAAAAAGATATTGGATGTAATTTATGACATTTAATATAAATTATTTTTTAATTCATGTGGAAAAAAATATAGATGTAATGAGTAGAAGCTCTAATTATTTTGTTATCATCAAGTAATAGTTGAATGAAGAAAGAATGAAATGTAATGATTATTTTATGGTTGAAAATAAATTGAAAAAAATTTATGGATAATTTAATTCTCTATATTTCAAAATTTGATCAAAAATAAAATGATATCGTTCTAAAATTTTTTATTATATTATTTTTTTCAAGCCCGATAAGGGTTAAAAGAAATCATGATATTTTAATATAATTTCAATTTTAATGTAAAACATGATTAATAGATATCTTAACATATTTTAAATTTTATATCTAGGATACATGGTTAATTTTATATGAATTTTTAGAGTCTAGTTGCTTGAACTACTTAGATTTCCTTTGTAATCATTTCATAATTCAATATTTTTTTTGCATACAAAAAGGAAGTAAAGTGAAAAAAATAATTTATATTAAAACTTTCTATATTTGGGATTGGTTATATTTTGTTTCATTTTTTTAGGCCCTTCAATTTTCTTGCTATGATTTGTTGAAATTCAGTTCTCTATAGAATAGTTCTTCAATATACATGTGCTTTTGAAGGGTATTAAAGTCTTGTTGTAGGATATTTGGCTAAATAGCCAATGATCACCCATGTTGTTGTGTGGTATATGGGATAGGCCCTATAGGGCATACACATTTTAATACAATTACAATTGTGGAAACTATGGTTAGGGGATACCATTTGGATATAAATCCATGTGATTATCTCCTCATCACCTTCATAATAAATAAAATTAAACTGCTATAATATATACTACCAATTATAACAAAACATAGTTTTAATTATTTAAATTTAATTTTTACTAAACTCTATAATTATAAAGTCATTTACATATACAAATAAAATTAAAACCATAACTTATAAATGTAAAGATACCTATTTTTAAAAATTATTTATGAAAAATTGGGGACCCAGAGATGGGGCAACCCAAAAGGGATCCCACTCAAATTTTCATCATATTCCACATGAGAGAGGTTTCAAGACCTAAAATGGTACCATTTACAATAAATGGTTTTTTTTTTCTAGGGAGGTAATTTTATACCTTTTTTAATGGTTATGGGCTCCTAGAAGCCCAGAGATGGGTGAACCCAGAGGGGGACCTAAAGGGAAACCCACCTCATTTTCTCCTTCTCTTCTTTATGAAATAAAAATTAAATATTAAACCTAAAAATTAAATTAACTTCCTTTGTAAACATTGTTGGTGGCCATTAATGGTTGTTTTAGAACTTGAAGCTCTTAGAGACATTTTTTAAGAAACCATAAGAGCCCAAAAATAGCTTTAAACTATTGATGAATATGGATACCTTCAAAATCATAACAAACACTCATGTAAAAAATAAAAATTTCAAATTGAATAAAATGGGAAAAAATACAAAATCTTGGAGACTCTATTAATGGTAGTCATCCAAAGATGAGGAAGGAGATGAGGGATGACTATGGGCAAGTCATCTTCCAAAAACTCATTCTTCATTTAAAAAAAAATTATTTTAAATAATAAAGACTAATTTTAAGCCTTTATTTACTTCACTAGGATTCTATATGGTTTCCACACCTTTGAATGAACCTAATAGTCAAGGTTGAAAGGATCTAATGACTAATATGGAGTGTTCCATCCTCAGGGAGCTAAGAAAGGACATATTGACCCCTTTTGGGGTCATATAAAGTGTATACATCTTAATTGATAATCATTTTATTTAAATTTAAGTTAAATTGAAATTATATTCAATTTATAACTTTAGGGGGAAATTGATCCCAATGATTTGATAGAATCACTTTGGGTCCTCCTTAAATCTTGTTAAGAGCTTGGATGTATAATTCAATCTAGAGTGTGCTCAACTCCACATATTTAAATTTGAGTGTCCTTTAAATATATTCAGGTTGTGGGGCCCATTAGGTTTGATTAGAGATTTTTTGGCTTATTTTAGACCCTAGAGGCTAATTATATTAAATGGGGTTAGCATGGTTGTGTATAAACTATTCAACCACTTACACATTTCCATCCAAGCCAATTAGGAATGTTAGTTTATTTTGATGCATTGTGTGTCTCATTCCATCAATATGGATAGCCAAGGGGTCATGAAATTTTGCATAATGTGCATTATACATTATAAAAAAAATTGGCCTATTTTTGTATGGTTTTAATCATGCTAAATTTTGGGCATGTCATTTTAATATCAGAGCATAATTTAAAGACTAGGAGCTTTGGGTATCACTTTTTGGTACCACTTATTACATAGTGAACTAATGCATGTAATTTTTGGTTGATACACCTCATTAAGGAGGTAAAAACAATACAAAAAAAAACTTTCCATTGACCATGTACAATTTAATTGAGTGTAATACACTTGGGTTCTTGATTTTGTATTTATGCCTTCGAGACCTATGACAAAACTTTTTGGACATTTAACCATATATATAAATGGATGACATTTGATGAAGATTTAGAACATAGGTTCAAAATAGGTGTAGGAACTTAGAGGGATATGAGTGCTAAGTGATTGTTAGGTTTTAAGTGAGATATTATGTGCTAGGATTATGGAAATTTACCATAAATTTAGACATGTATTTTACCTAAAAAAAAATCATATCTAAGTCATTAGGATACATTGATCTTGGTTCTTCAAACCATGATTTTTGATCTTAGTTATATCATATATTTTTGTGTGGACCAAGGATTAAAATGAGTTTTTTTAGGTTTAATGACCACCCATTTATAACAAACATTAACTTGACACTCAAGGTAAGTGTTATATAAGATTGATTAATATTTCTCTCACCTTGAGTGTTGAAGTTGGGACTGAATGAGGATGTACTCTATTGAGGCCATCCTAATTTTATTAGTTTCTAACTTTTTTTTTGTGAGTGATTCTAGGAAGTGTTTGGTCATAGTCCTTTATTAGGACTAAAATATAATATATGTGGACCATATAGGGTTATAAAAGAATTATAGACATGCTTTGTCCATTGGAGGGACAAAGAGCCCCATTATATTTTACATGGGTTTCCACTTGAAACCTATTCACATATATATGAGTGTTGTTATATATCCTCTTCACCTTGTGTGATGGATGAATGAAACCAATTGGATGACCTTATTAAGGATCCTCATATGGGTCATTTTTTTCCCTATATTTAGGATGAATGATCCTTTTACCTATATTGGTAGTGATATATATATTATTTTAGCCACTTGATAGAGAAACTATCCATTAGAGTTGGACATCGATGATGGTTGGAGAGGAACATGAGGGACTTATGTGGAATATTGGAATCATATGGGTATGATCATTGACTTAATAAAGTGATGAATATATTAGTATAATTATTTTCTCTTGATGCATGTTTGATTGATACCTTAGGTATACATATCTAGTTTGGACGTTGATATCCAAATGTTGTGGTCAACAACTCTTTGAGGTTATGACCCTATTTCTTGGAGTGTATTTATAGATAATAACATTATGATGAACCAATGGTAATTTAGAGGTGACCTTATTGATAGGGACCCTTGAAATAAATGTTATTTTTTTTCTCATTACTAAGAAGGTTAGCATGTACCTTCCTACTTGTGGAATATCTTGTATTAATCAATATATTCATAATAGTTTGAGTGCATTGATTTTGGTGAGATAATTTACTCATAGATAACTTGTTTTGGTTAATTATATGTATATGTATGTAATGATGGGTTACTCTTCAGATGCTTTCAACCTTTTATATAACTAATCTTATGAATAATATAGAAACATATATAAATAAGGTAGGATAACTTAATTGTATGATTGATTGAATGAACCTGGGTACATGTTTACTTATGATAGATCCATAATCAGAAAGATTATACTTTTATTTATTACTCACCTTTTTAAAATATCTCATGGTAGGTTTCAAAAAGACAAATATTCTAACCCATAATTTTTGAATAGATTTTAATTTGTATGGATTTTGGGTACTAAACACTAGATAAGGATTTAGGTGTTAGTGTTGATGATATATGGCTGGTAGTTTACATAAGGATAGAAAATAGGTATGGATATGTAATTTATAGTAAAGGATATACATTAATTTTTAATCTTTTAGTAGTGTATAGGTGGTCTAGGTAATCAAAACAATAAAGATTGGATTATAAGATAAGCAATTTGGCACAATGAGATGGTGAATGTGGAAATTTTGACAGTGGGAAGGTTTAGAACTAAAGGGTAGAGCCATGTTTGGTATTTATGAAATGTAAAAAACTAAAATTTCATAGATATTTAATTTTAGTAACTACACACCTAAGTAAGTTTGTACCTATTTGATGCAATCTTATGCCTTGAGAATGTAAATTCTATGGGATGATAGCTCATAAGACTACCCAAAGGTTAGTACCACCCTTGAGTTGTGGTAATCCTCCTCATAGCATTGGAGTGCAGTATGTTATGTGAGCATATTCTTATGTGCTAGGATTTTTTTATGTATTGATACTCCATACATTTCTCATGGTATTTAGGAAGAGATTTTGTTCTAGTTATCACTTCACAAGCATCAAGATGAGTTGATGTCTCTCACTATCAAGTGAAATCATCTTAATTCCATTGAGTGATTTTATATCTTGAATAGTGTTAAGTAAGTGTTATTTATCATTAGGATATGTATCTTTAGTGTTGATGCAACTACATTCCTTGACCTTTATAGGATGGTCTCCTTTTCTTCATGTTGGCTAGAGAAGTTATATAGATGGAGTGGATTAATGCCTCCATGTGGTTTAATATTTTATCCTATTAAAGGAAACATGTTTTGAGACTTTGCACTTACATGTTGGTAAGTTTGTAGTGTTCTTGGAAACTTGGAGTTATGATGCATAATTCATATTGCATGAGGGTATTGATGAGTTAAATTCTATTTTGTTGATATGTTAGCTCCCTACTTCCTATTGGTGGCCTTCCTAAGCCACACTATTCAATATTATTGTATATGAAAATTTTAACTCTTACCAATGGATGTGACATACCTTGAAATTATCTTAGTTACTTATTTGGATTTAAATTTTATTGGAATCATCTTCTTTCTTTCTATGTATTTCAAGGCTTTTTTAACCATTTATTTTTTCAAAACTTTATTAAATATTGGGTCTCCTAATTTATTTCTTATTTTCAATTTTAAATTGAATTGGATTATTTATCCATTTTCACATTTATTATTATTTAGATCATATTGAGTTATTTAAACTTTTTATTTTTTGTCCTTTTTAGATTAAACAGGGTCAATTAGCCTATTTGACTTTATTCTTTGGTTTGATTGGTAAAAATATCAACTTTTTAAAGTGTTTTGTTTTGATGAGCGAT
This sequence comes from Torreya grandis, assembly GCA_037957365.1. Classification (NCBI taxonomy): domain Eukaryota; kingdom Viridiplantae; phylum Streptophyta; class Pinopsida; order Cupressales; family Taxaceae; genus Torreya; species Torreya grandis. Next base: position 171,381 of record JARHVA010004747.1, read on the forward strand.
TTTGTGTACCTTTCACCTTATAAAAGTGTAGGAGTATTAGGTGAGGAGAATCTTGTTAGCATTAGGATATGAGATAAGATTATGATTTTTTATGTAGATAAATGAGAAGGTTGGGAGACATTATCTCTCCTAGTCATTATAGAGAGGTCATAAGGGTGATGTGATCCTTAGACTTATGTTTATGTTGATATTAACATATGTTTATTCCTAACTCTGATAGTAATGTAGATGGGGTATCTTAGGATATTGGATAATCCTTAATATGTTATTTGATTTGGGTTTGAGCATCATGAAAAGTGTCTAAAGTCATCCTAATGGTTTGTGTGATTGGTATTTTGGCATTGGGATGAGTGTCTAAATTCCTCCCAATGGTTTCATGATTTGTGTTTGGGAATCATGTCTTGTGCCTAATGTATTTTGGTATTAGGGTTAGGAATCAAGCCTAATATCCAAAGTCCTCATAATATGCTACTTGATCAGGGTTGGGCATTAGAATTACATCTAAATTCCTCCCAATAGATTAAGGAGATAGGGCTTGGGAAAAGGTGATATATTTATCCCAAGTCTTCATAATATAACTAAGTTAATGGGTGTTCAATGATGATAAATTAATTTCACAAGTCCTTATTCTGCTATTCCATTGATTGGAAACCATAATTCTTATTTATATGATGGATTAAGGACCCCTTATATTGTTATGATCTCATACGACTAACCTTGTAGGTTTAATATGCTTGAAGAATTTACTCTTTATATTTACCATTATAAGAATGGGACATGAAGGAAATTAAAATGCTCTTTGTATCATAAGATAAATTAAATTAAAAATAAAATAAAATGACTCTTTACCTTATACTTAAGCATGACACTTGACACATTGTAATACATGATTTAAATATTAAGAAATAATTGATTATATCTAAATCACCTTAAATTATGTGTTCAAGAAACTTATAACCAAATATTTATAAACAACACTTCAAACTATGCCTTGAGCAATGACTCACTCTATGCGGGAGTTAAATTATCTTTGACCATGGTTAAATTTAGTTTATTTCATTACACTTAGGGATATATTAGAATAAGATATGAGATCACTGCATGACATTTCGGTATCAGATCTTGGGTTACAAAATAGGGAGATCTAGAATTTTATGTTTCTTTAAGCATTCTTGTTTTTTATATTGGTAATGATATATTACCTATTGGTATGTATAATGATATGAGGTTTTCAAGCATGTCATGATGATAATTCCATTGGTGAGAATGAGCATCACAATCAACTAGTACTAAATTAAATTAGACCCCAACTCCTCTTAGCCATGTAATAGATGAGGGACGTTCTATAAGAGAGATTTCCTATAATAAAACATGAGGTAGAGAGCCATTTCCATTGCATTCCCAAGATGATCAAATATTAATTGAAAGAGAGATGTCTAAGAGTCCTCCTCATCACCATTCTATGGGTGATAGAGGTGAATTACATCACCACAATGAGCAATAAGAGAGAGGAGACGTAGACTTCCATCCTAAGCTTGTGCCTAAAGACTTATAAAAGGACTTCATCAGACTATATCCTCCTACATTTAATGTTACTTAAGAAGGATTTGTAGTAGAATCATGGTTAGAAATCATTAGAGGATGTTTGAATTTGTATGATTGTGAGTCCAATGGTAAGGCCAGTTTGGGCACTCATATTCTCAAGGATGCAACTAAAATGTGGTGGGAAGGAGAGAAGTAGAATCTCCCCTTGAAACCAACATCCCTCACTTGGGAATTATTTCAAGAGTATTTTATAGCATGCTGCATATCCCCATATTATGTGCAAAAGTAAGTGGATGAGTTTCAATACCTTTGACAAGGGAGTGGCCCTATGGCTCAATGTGAGTGCTATTTTTTATATTTGATCAGATATGTGTAGGGTTACATGAATGAAACTATCTAAGTAAACAAGTTCATTAGAGACCTAAATTTAGAGATGGCTAGCATAGTGCACATTTTAGCTCCTTTAACCCTATAAATAGTAGTTAAAAAGGCCTATTTGGTTGAGGAGTCTCATGGAAAGAATCTAGATGATCAAGATATATTTCATGAGAAACTATAATTTCAATGTGACTCAAGGTCTTAAGGTATGCATCTTGCACCTATGAGAGTTTGGAGAGCAATGCAATCCAACTTTAGACCCACACAATAGTAGTAGGAGAGTAACCATTCTGATCATAATTGAAATGGTAACTATTTTGGAGAATACCATTAAAGATGAAGTGAGGTTGGGCCTCAAAACCATCAATAGACTAAAATTTCACAAACTCAACAACTGAAATAAGTGAGACCTTCAGGGTCAATAACATTCTTAGAACCAAGCCAAGATGGATCCCCCTTTAGGTGAGACTAGTGGAAGGGTGTGTGTTTTACTTGTGGATAACCTAATAATTATACACATGAATGTGCCTAGGAACCATTAGTTTATAGTAGGTAAAAGGCTCCAACATTAGAACAGATGGTAGGTGATATGGGATGAGGACATATAATTTATGTAGTAGTGGATGACCATCGAATTGAGCATCAAGTGATGGTCATTGAGACCACATATATGATTGAGGGAGTTTCAATTTTAGTTTTTTATTTATTTAGGAGATTTAGATTCCATTATTTCCTTTTTTATCATGGACCATTATGGGATGACGGATGTTAGGTAGTTAGAGAACTAGGCAATTGAGATGGCCTCCAAGGCCAAGATTCTGTTATCTCCTTATTGAATAGTTACCTTCTATAACAGGGTGTCTTTTCCACAATTGTGGACTTTTGAATTATATCTTCAGGCACATGTGGAGTAGTTTTGGGAATGGATTGGCTTTCAGCTCATAAATCAAAGTTAGATTATCATGATAATGTTATCAAATGTGAAGATGACCTTAGGACTCCTATGGTAATATTAGGGGTCAAGATACTTGTATCCCTTCACATGATCACTTTGATTGAATTCAATAATAGTATAAGGAAGGGTTACCAGTTATTTTCTATCATGATGAGTGATAGTTTAGATGAGTCTATGAAGGATTCACTAGATGAACACCCTGTGCTATGGGAATTTTATGATGTGTTTCCATATGGATTTCCTTGTATGCCTCTTCTATGGGATATTGATTTTTAGATTAATTTAGTACCAAGGGATGAGACCATATCAAAGGAACCATATTGAATGACCACACTAGAATTGAGTGAACTCAAGATGTAGCTTGATAAACTCTTAGAGAAAGGCTTGATTCATCCTAGTGTATCCCCATGGGTAGCACAATCATCTTTGTGAATAAGGATGGATCCTTTTGAATATGCATTGATTCTCACTAATTGAATAAGGTAAAATTTTAGAATAATTAGCCTTACCTAGAATTGATGGCTTATTTCATTAGATGTAGCGATCCAAGGTGTTCTCCATGATTGATTTGAAATCTAGATGCCATTAGTTACTTATCACAAATATTAATATTCATAAAATTATATTTCAAACATGGTATGGACATTATGAATTTAAAGTCATACCATTTGGGTTGATGAATTCCCCATTAGTATTCATAAGTGTTATGAATGGCATGTTTCACACTTTTTTGTATAGATTTGTGTTGGTATTTCTTGAGTACATTCTAATCTATTCATAAAAAGAAGAGGAGCATGAGGACCATTTGAGGTATGTCTTATAGGTTTTAATAGAAAACCATTTGTTTGGAAACTTGGAGAATTATGATTTTTTTTAGTCTAAGGTGCAATACCTTGGGCATATCCTCTTAGGAAAAACAATTTCTATGGATCCCTCCAAGATTTAGGCCATTGTAGAATTGTTGACACCCACAAACATTGTAGAGGTGCATAGTTTCATGGGTTTGATAGGATATTATAGATTCTTTGTTGAGAAATTATCTCACATTATGAACCACATTACCTCACTTTTAAGAAAAGAGAATAAATTTGTATGTAAAATAGTATGTGAGGATGATTTTTAGTTGTTGAAGAAGTGAGTCACAAATGAACCAATTTTGGCTATACCTAATCCTACTAGGGAGTTCCTCATTTGCACATATGCATCAAAGGAAGGATTAAGAGTTGTAATAATGTAACAAGGTAGATTTATAGTATATGAATCTCAAAATCTTAAAGCTTATGAGTTAGGATATCCAACACATGATTTAGAAATTATAGTTATCATTAAGGTTTGTTCAAGGTGGTAAAACTTCTTGTTTGGTCATGATTTTGTTTTAAAGACTAACCACCTAAGTATAAAACATCTATTCAGTCAACGTAACCTCAACATCTATTGTGAGATTATATATATCAAAGGGAAGAAAACATAGTTGCTAATGAATTGAGTAGAATATGCCATTATTTGGTAGGAATGAGTTTGTGAACTAACTTATGGATTTAGAGTTTAAAATATCTTCTAAAATATCACCTCTACAAGGAAGTAAGATAGTTTTTGGGTTCTATTTTTGGTCTAAAATGAAAGTTTGAATAATATTATCTTGAGTCAGATGTCTTGATATGCCATAAAGGTCATATCTATGTTCTCTAGCTAGTGGCTTACATGATCTAATTATTTTTGAGTCTCACAAATCTCTTTACCAATAACACCCTAGAGTTAGAAAGATGCATGCCAAGTTAAGGTAATTATATCATTAGGCTATTTTGAGCCATGATATTATTGAATTTATTATACATTGTCTTGAATTATAGAGGGTTAAGGCTGAGTATGAGTATCCTAAAGGATTTTTATATCCTCATGAGATTCTAAAATTGAAATGGGATACTATTTCCATGGATTTTATTGTGGGCTTGCCTACCTTGACTTATCATCATGATGTGATCATGGTCATTATGGATAAGCTAACCAAAGTAGCTCAATTTTATCCCAAAAAGACTACTTATAGTGCCACCTCAGTGGTAAGGGTTTTCTTGGATGATATTTTTATATTGTATGAGATTCCTCATAAGATTGTTTCAAATTGCGATCTAGTATATACTTCTCACTTTTAGACTTATTTTTAGAAGGCATTGGACACAAAACTCTATTTTAGTACTTCCTACCATCATGAGACTGACGGATAAATTGAGAAGGTCAATCAGGTCCTATAAGACATATTTTACATGTATGTTATAGACTAGGAAGACTATTTGTATCTTATTGAATTTGCTTATAATAGTAGTTATTATAGTTCAACCAAGATGGCACCTTTTTAGGATTTATATGGTCAAACTTGTAGAACCCCACTAAGTTGTGACCAAATTGAGGACAAATTCATGATTGGCACTACCATTATAGAAGACATGGAGTGGTAAGTTGTTAAGATATGACAACACCTAGAGACTACCAATAATCAACAAAATAAATATGTAGATGTGAAAAGAATTGATCAAAATTTTAATGTCGGTGATAATTTTTTCTTGAGGATGAGACCCAATAAGATTGCCATTTATTATATGAAAGGTTTAAATTTGATATCTCATTTTGTATGGCCATTCAATATCTTAGAGACCATTGGCTATGTTACTTATCAACTAGCCTTGTCACCCAGCCTAGCTCATGTTCATGATGTTTTTAATGTTTTTGTTCTGAAATAATATATTATTAATATTAATCATATTTTTCATTAGATAGATTTATAGGGAGAGACTAATAGGGCTTTATTTTTGGATCTTATTAGGATTTTAGTATGTAGAACACTAGTTATTCAAGGTAAAGACCTAGATTAGGTCAAGGTCTAGTGGGATAAATATAATTAATTGAAAACAACTTAGTAATATGATACACCTTTGAGGGTTCAGTATTTTATCCTCTTTTAATGACTTCTAGGTAGTAATATACATAAGGGAAGGGAGATATAAGGCCCCATTTTTCATAGTGCTTATCTTTGACAAAGTCAACTATGAAATTATTACTTATATGCTCTGATTATTAAATTATGTTGTTAATTTATGTCCATCTGAGGTATGCAATGATTTATGAAGTATTTTAATGTGTTGGCAACCATGAGAAAGACCTATTATCAATATTTCTTAATTTATTACTTATGGAATAATGATGCTTACATTTATATATGCAATCTATATTTATGAAATTTGATTATGCATATGAGATATAGAGTCTTAAATCACACTTAATTATTACTTCTAAGATTATAAAATGACAACTACTTATGTATTAAATCATATGGAATTATCTACATGGATGTTGATATTATATGAATGATTGGCTATGTTTAATTGATTGAACTTGCCATGTTTGAATAAACTTCATAATTTCAGCTAATAGGTTAGAGGAATTTGAGGTGTGCATCAAGTGTGAAGGAATAGAAAAAAGGCCAATGAAGGAAAGAGACTATGCCAAGCATGGTTTTATCACATAATAGCTTCACCCTTAAATATTTTTTAGAATTGTGTTAAGTAGTCAGGTTCCTAAGTTATCATTAATCACCTTTCTTGACTTAGCATATATTTTAGGTGACTAGCCTTTAAGCTTGGTTGGTAAAACTTGTTATCTTTTAATATTTTTATCTTTTTGCCAACATTTATATAGTCTAGTGGTTGACTAAAAAATCTTCCACTAATTTTCCTTAGACTAGAATCAAGTGGGGAAAGAGGTAAGATAATATATGAAGCAACCATAGAAGCATACAAGAGATATCATGTACCTTAATTTAACATGGAATAGAACATCACTTGATGAATCTTGGATTAGCAAGTAATTGATGGTGGGCTGATTTTTGAACGTCTCTTTGTAGTAGTCAAACTCCAAGAGTTTAGGTGTTTTTTTGACAAAAAGCATTATTAGAAAATAAGTTAAGAAAGTAGAGAAGAAGATTCAGGAATTAGGAAAAGGAACGAGTTAGGAAAGCTAAGATTAGACATGTGGAGGATAGTGTCTAGGTGGTCTTGGAGTCAACAGGTGGGTTATTTATTGAATTATATTTTTAGTTTCTTTCCTTAGAGTGAAATGATTATATTCTTTTTTTGAATCATTTTTCATTTTAGGAGAATAAGTCCACTTGGTTTATTCTACCTATTTTATTAACTTATCTGTGGTTGAGCATTGGACTCCATGCTGTGTTTATTCTTTGAGTAATTTGGAGAGTTTGTTCCTCCTTATTTGTATTAAGTGATTATATTCTTATGTGTGTATTGTAATATGTTGTTTTGACATTAAGTGATGGTGGTTTGTGAGCAAAATATTCAATTTGGTAGTGTATCAAATTCATCATGTGCTGGGCATGGTGGAAGGTTATTGGATCTTCCCATGAATGTCCTAATAGTAATGTGTCAAAGTCACCATGTGTTGGGCATGATGGAAGGTTATTTGACCCTTAATTTGATGTCATAGTGGTAAAAATTGAATTCATCCTATGTTTGTCATGGTGGTAGGTTTTAAAACTCTCCTAGGACCATTGGAAAGAATAAATAGAGTTAGACATCCTCTTGTAACTCTAATATTTTAGTGGGTATTGCTATGTTATAATATATTTCCTACTAGTATCACATGCTTGAATTATTTAATTTACTTGATTGATCATTTGAATGATTATGTATTTTTCATTTCAGGACTGAGAGTCTCTCTAGGTAAATCTAACAATTTAGACTATAAGTAGTGCTTGGTATTTCCTTTTTGATAATATAACCTTGCTTAGATTCCCATACATGCCTTTCCCAAGTGATATAAACATGCTCAGAGTTTGAAGTCTCAAGCTTGAGGGTGTTTATAGTAATATCTCAATGATATAAAAAGTTTGGATGGTGAGCTCTCATTCTTATGGCCATTAGATGCTTAGGATCAGATGAGGAACATCATTGAAGACTATTTTCTCCTTATTTACTTAACCAAACTAAGAGATGAACCTATTGCTTATGTAATAAATGAATGGAATTTGATATTTTTTATTGTCATATCATCTAGTTTTCTAGTAGTAATTTCACACAAAAAGGGCTTATAAATATTATAGTCTTGGATAAATACTTCTATTATCTTTGTGTTGAACCATATTTGTATTTAAACCATTGGGAAGGAGTCATTATCTAAAGAGATACCTTTGGCCTTATGGATTTTCTAAAAAATGAGAATGAGTATTTTTTTTATTAAATATTTATTATATGTTCATGTCCCTCCTTCAAATCTATATGGGTTTATTTATTGAATTGAGTTTGTGCAAGGTTGAGTTGAACACAATCATAAGATATGGATTGTTATTTAGAATAAAAATAAAAATAGTTAATTGATTATTTTGAGGATCATATGGAGGTATTGTGAAAGGATCCCTTGAACTTAACATTTAAGTATTGTTACCTATTTTATGCCTTCCTAACAACTAGATGATTCAATAAAAAACATTAAATTTGATTATGCTTAGATTTATCCAGGATATAACCTTAGTTTGGTTGGATGCTTATACACCTTATCATATTCAAGTTTGATCTTTCAGCGTATGTAATTGATTGAATCTTCATCTTTTTCTAGTTCAATAAAAAAATAAAAAAAAAGGACTTAGTCAAAATCAAAAAACATAGCATATTTTCAAAAGAGGTTGGCCTTCACACTTTTCATAAAAAGAGTAATCAGAATTTTTGCATGAAGGTTTGAAGATAGAAGTTTTGAAGACATCCAAAAAGATTGTTCTAATTTTTAGGTCTTCAGAGACATTTTTGTGAATTTATCATAATAAAAGTCCCAAAAAAAGTTTTGAAGGCATGTGACTTCAGATATCTTAGAAAAAAATTATGAACTTTATTTATCAAGAAATACTAAGGCTTGGGTCTTCAGAATAAATGATGTCATAAAATCTACATGAAGGCTTGAACACAAAAGTTATGAAGACTTTGAAAAATATTATTCTAATTTTTAGGTCTTCAAAGAAATTATTATGAATTTATCAAAACAAAAGTGATGAATAAAAGTTCTAAAGGCATGTGACTTCATAAGTCTTCCAAAAAAAATTCAAAAGCAATTTTAATAGAAGACTAAGGCTTGGGTCTTCAAAACAAATGATGTCAAAACTTTTCTGTGAAAGCTCAAAGACAAAATTTTTGAATACTTCAAAAAAGTTGTTCAAATTTTTAGGCCTTCAAAAGTTTTTTTGTGACTTTGTTGGAATAAAAGGTGTGAATAAAAGTTCCAAAGGCTTGTATCTTGGATCTCATTTTTTATTTTTATTTAAGCTTTTTGGATTCATGTTTTCTTTTGGTTTTTACTTTAGCCAAATTTAGATATTTTGAAGTTATCCAGATAACAAGAAGACAAATCCATTAAGAGGGGCTAATTCCCTGATACCTCCATAGTTTTGAAGATGTGAGGAACTTCAAAGTGTTAGTTCTTTAAATTATGGGATCTTAGAGAGTTGGGAGATTATTGATAGACCTGGGATCTTATAGTCATGATGCATGGTGTATCCAAATTATTTAATATATTAGGATTGAGAAGAACAAAGGTAGATATGTGGAACCTTATGGTGTTATAATTAACTAAGAATGAATTTGATGGATATCTCAATTTCATTAGCATAATCACCTTTTTGGCATGATCATATGAAATAATTTTGCATGTTGGTTGAATGAATCAAGACTATGGGATTTTTAATTATGGCATGCATTAATTAAGTCTTATGGTAGTATCAAGATTCAACTTGATATGTTTTGTGATTGGAATGGACTTAGGTTTATACCCATGTATTTTAGTGGTTTTTTCATTTAAGGTTTGTGTCATATATGTTGTTTTTGAAAAAAATGGGCATGACATCACTCACTTAGATAGATGATTGAGTTGAGTCAACATTAATCCTCAATACTATTATAACATCTTTAAAACTAGACTTTTGACTCTTACTATCTTCCAAGAGGAAGTCTACATAAGGGGAGGGGGATGTAAGGCCCTAATGCTCAAAATTCTAGTTATGTTTGACCTTTTAACTATCTTATATGTGTCAATTTATTACATGCTCCTTATGTTACAAAGATACAATATGTTAAAATTTTATCATTACTAAAATAATGTAGACTATGTTCTAGATGATATTAGTTATGTATTTTATTACCATTTAATTAACATATATATGTAATATTTTATTGGATTATAGATATGCATACTACATTACTATATTATTTGAGCTAATATTGATTATCATGTAATTTAGGATTATGATTATATGGTGGTAGAATGTATTTATTACCTCATGTGTATATTAGAAATGTTGTGATTTGAATGTTTTATGTATATAGTTATGTATGATTATAAATCACTTGATATGATTACATTTAGTAGATTAGGATACCTAGAGTAGTGAAATTTGATGAGTGAAATGATATGTAGGAGATAAGAGAAGATAAGTGATAGAACTAGGACTACACTAAACATAAGCACACCATTGGTTTTTATCAGAGTAGAGATTCTTGATCCCCTTAGATTATAATTTAATCCTTATGTTATTTTATAATCTAATTTTGAGTTTGAACCTCTTTGTCTATCCCACCACCATTTACACCCTTTAACACTATTATTTCCCTCTTTACCCATACCTTAGATATATTTTTTAATTATCTAGAAAGTTACAATTTTGAAAATAGAGCCAAATTATTTTCACCACTTGAAAATTCAAATGGAAACTTGGACCCTTTATTACAAGTGGACGTAAAGTGTTTTGAAGGTGATTATGTATGAATTTAAAACCCCTCATGAAAAAAATATGGGTAAAGAATTTTACAAATGGTTATTAAAGTCAAATGAAAAACTATGCACCCATTCATGTCATAGAGAAGTGATATCATAAATAGGTATGTGCAAGTCTTACATGCCCACATCAGTGTGTAGAGATAATTAATGCTAGAGAAGACATCTAGAGAAGGGCCAAAAAATGGGAAGGGATAAGTGTCATTTTGTAATTAGACATTAGGTTAGATTGATTTTGATAGAATAGCATGGAAATCATTCCTTGGAGGATATTTTAGCTCATTTTCAATTTGAGAGTAGAGAAGAGATAGAGAAAGAAGAGGAGCTTCGAGAAGAGAAGGAAAATTAGATTCTAAGACTTGTAATATGTTTCCTTATGTAGATACAAGATGTGGAGCCAAGGTAGACTTTATTCCAAATATTTACTTGGAAAATTATATTTTTAATAAATATCTTCCTGATTCTCGTATTTTTTTTGAGTTTTTGAGGAGTTGTAAGCAAATTGGCTTACTCTATCTCTTTGATTATTTTTTATGAATTGTGCAAATGGCCACCATGTGTATTTTATTTCACATTTGGATTGGAGATGAAAAATACCCCTTTATTTACTAGATATTTTGACAACCCTTTTTAATACTTTAAATGACAATGTTATGCTTCCAAAATGGGCTCAAATTATTTTTGTAGTTTATGCATTCATCTGTAGGGTTTGGGTAAAGGAAGGAATTATAAGTACTATTTAAACTATATTAAGCATGTATTATGTTAAATAAAAAACCATAATGTTTCAAAGATCGTCCCATATCAAGGGAGAAGGGTTTAAAAAAATGAATGACTCTAAGGACCTCCTTCTCCCACCCCCATAGTGTAGAGAATATAAATTCTTGTCCATAATGGGTGAGTGAAGAGACTTGATTTGATTGGTCTATTAGTGGATGTTATGAGTTTTTATACCTCTTATTATGATTTTTTATTTATTTATATATTTTGGTTTATGTTTTGGGTGAGATTACAAGCCTATTATTATAATGGAGTGTAGCTGAGACATAGTTTTCCTAGTTGAGTGTGTTTCCTAGCTAATAACCACCTATTTGCATACATATATCATTTTCATTGAAACATTTGATGTCACGTATGTTTATATATGTGATTCCTAGGTTTAGGGCTGCCTATAATAGTTGATTGATGATGGTAATAAGATGGGAGGCAAGCCCCTCCTTGTCTTGGTCTCGCAATTATTATTGGTGCTTGCATAGAGGCTTTTTCTATGTTTTTATAGTATTGATATGTAAATGAAGACAAACGTGAGTTTGGATATAATTTATGCCATTTATTATAATATTATTTTTATTCATGTGAACAAAAATAATTATTTTGGATGGAATGAGTAGAAGCTCTAATGCTTTCTTTATCATCAAGTAATGGTTGAGTGAAGCAAGAATGAAATGTAATGATTATTTTTATGGTTGAAATAAATTATAAACATGGTACAGATAGTTTAATTATATATATATATATATATATTTATATTTTATTAGAAAAAAATGATGATATATATTTTAAAATTTCCATATTATACTATTTTCATGAAGCTTAAGAAGGGCTAGAAGTACTCAAGTTATTTTTATACAATTTACAAGGTTTCAATCCTCATAATTTTAATTTTTTTTAATAAAATATGATTAATCAAGATCCTAACTCAATTTATAGTTTATTTCTAGGACATAGTTATATTTATATGAATTTTCAAAGACTAGTTGCTAGAATTGTTTAGACCTCCTTTGTAATCTACTCATACTTCACATAATTTTTGAGATAGATAATGAGGTATTAAAGTGCCCATAATAATATTATATTAAAATTTTCCATTTTTGGGACTAGATTCCTTTTATTTCATATTTTTTAGGCCATTAAATTTTCTCATTTTACTTTTTAAGAATTTAAGTATATGTACGGTAGTTCTTGTAAATATAGGTCCTTTTGAAGGGCACTGACCTAATTTTTTATGGTAGTAGGATAAATAGTTGATGGTCACCCATATGACCATGTGGTGGATGGGATAACCCTTAAGGGGAATTAAAATTTAGAAAGGTGATTAAAACCATGGTAAACATGGTTAGGGGAGATTGTGTGGATTTTAAGCCATGTAAATATCTCCCTATCACCTTTAAAACAAATGTGGTAGTTATACTATAAACCCTCAGCTATAATGAAATAATTTGGGTATTATTTATATTTAATTTTTATTAAATTATGAAATTAGAAAGTATTTTACATGTAAAATAAAATTAAAACTAGTACTTATACATATGAAGATACCTCTTTTGAAAATCCTCTTGTGGAGACCCAAGTATCCAGAGTAAGGATCCAAAGGTAGGGGACTCCCCTCAAATTTTTGTCCTCTTCCATGTAGAAGATGTTTCAAGACTTGAAATGGAACTATTTTTAGGATATACTAATTTTGTCTCAATGAGCTCATTTTATACTATTTTTTTAATGATTGTAAGCTCCTAGAATATCTAAGATGGGTGGACCCACAAGGTAACGCACATTATTTTTACATCCCCTTATTAATGCACTAAAAATATAATTTTAAAAAATAAAAACTAAAATAACTTCCTTATTGAAACCTAGCTAGTATATTTCAATCACTATTATGGAGCTTGAAGCTCCCATAAACGTTTTAAGAAACCATAGGATCCCAAAACCAAGTAGAAACTTTTTTTTTTGAGATGGGTAAATGCAAATTCAACACAAACATACATGTATCAAAGATAATTTACAAAATAAATAAAATGGGGAAAACACCAAAATCTTCAAAATTTCAATAAAGGAAATCATCCAAGGCTAAGGAAAGACATGAGTGATGACTATGGTCATGTCATCCTCCAAAACTTCCTTTCTCATTTTTAAAATTATAAGTTTGAAGCATGATGAATTATTTGAAGCCTTAGATGAATTACATAAGGTTTTCTATGGTTTTCTAAGCTTTGAACAAATTTGAGAATTCAGATTAAAAGGACATAATAGTTGAGATGGAGTGATCCATCCCCAAGGAGCTAAGAAAGGACACCTTGATCCATTTTCAGGTCATATGAAGAGTATATGTCCTTATTTCTAAGAAATTTTCCATTAAGTTTAATTCATTTTTTTAATTATATTTAAGCTCTATAATTGGATGGAATTTCTTGGGGTCCTCTTTGAACACCATTGAAAGTTTAGATGTATCCTTGGAGCTATTGATTACTCCAATGCACCTATTGTTAGTTGAGCATCCATTGTAGACCTTGGGGATGTGGGTCCCATTAGGTTCACTTAAAGAGTCATTAGATTGTTTGAAATCCTAGAGACCAATTAGAGTAAGTGGGGTTGACATGGTTGTATAACTACTATGAGACCACTTTCACATTCCCATCCATATATTTTAGGCATATGAGTTTGTTTAGAGACATTTTTCATATCATACCATGAACATGGACAGTAATGGGTAATGTGTTTGTGTAGAATGTTCATTGTACATTATAAAAAAAAAATTGGACTATTTCTGTGTGGTTTCATTCATATGGAATTTTGGGCATGATAATATCTTTGAAAAATGACTAAATATGCATGTCCTATATAAATTTGATTATATCTAACAATTTTTTTTTAAATTAGTTTTAATATTTGAACTATATATTCTATCAAATAATATGATTTTGCATTAATTTGAATATTTGAAACTTATTTTTTAAATATTTGAAAACTATACTTTATTCCAAATCTGAGTTTTGTTTGTTCATAAAGTCTTGAATATATAAGACATGCCCACTATGATTCCACCCTTTTGAGATGAGGGATGTAGCCTGTAAGTCACTCATGTTAAAATAATAGTTAACTATATCATGTGATAAAAATGTAATCATGTACTATTATGTCATAATGTGAAGAGTATGCCATCATACTAATTTTATTATCATTGAAGCTAATATGTAACATATTGAATGGGAGGCATACAACCATCATTTATAGAATAACAATTAGGTACATAGTAAATTAGGCATATTTGGAGTATACTACATAGTAAAAGTGCATGATATGTATTATGACACTTACTAATCAAGCTCAACAAGCACAAAAAACACAACACAATGTAATACAATGTTACAAAATGTCACACATAAGGCTACATGTTTCATATAATTTACATGTAAAAATGTCATGTATACAAGTAAAAATTACACATATAGGGCCAAGGGTCACAATAAATGGACACATTAAAATGTTTCACAAGTAAATATTTGACACATATGGCCAAGGGCCACAAGAAGTGGACATGTTTGAATGTCACACAAGTAATTATTATTAACGTATGGCCAAGGGACATAGTAAATAAACATGTTGAAAATTTTCACAAGAAAATAAAGAATGTCATAGAGATGATCAAGCAATTGTTTCACAAAATGGCCAACGGACACTCACAATATGAAGGTAATGTCTAGACTATCATACAAAAAATTAAAAACCATCAAGGGAGCATAACACAAGTGAAAATTTATATATTCCATCCATATGTATCAATATCATATCATAACAAAGTAATATATCCTTATAGCACAATGTATATATATATATATATATATATATATATATATATATATATATATATATATATATATAAAATTAGTAAGACACTTTTAAGATATGTAGCTCAACATGGTGAAGAGTTCATTGATAAATTAATCCTATTTATAATGTAACATGGATAATAAGATGCCTATGACATAGGTGTGGTCACTAAGTAGAAGTAAATGTAACACATAATAATCCATGTATGATATTTATGTTATTCATCACACTCATATAACTCATGAAATGCATTTGTGTTTCAAAAGGAAAATGTTATCTACCAAGATATATGATAAATAAAAAATGTAAATAAGTAAAATAGAAATGTCTTTCATGATCAAGTTTTATTTTTTTATTTCTTGAGATTATTTTGAATTTTTTTTTATTTTTTAAATATTTTTTACATGAATAGTTTTAGATTTTTTACATTTTTTGAAATAAAACTAGCCTATGATCCCATTAGTGGGAGGACCATTGAGCATGCATGTATCATAGAGTCAGAAGAGTGTTAAATGTATTTTAATGTAATAAAAAGGAATCAATTGATGTAGGATAACTATCTTAATCATTGATCATAGTTTATTTTTTAGGATGTGTAATTTGAGAGGATGCATAACTTAGTGGAGTTTTTTGTATAACAGGAGAAGGTTTTATTGCTTGTATTCACTATGTAACATGAAAAAACAATTTATGGTACTACCTTAGGATGCACTGCATAAGGTTTAGATTTATTTTTCCTTTATATCCTTGATATGAATCTTTCTACCTAGGAATATGTACCGCTCTCTTTTTAATTGCCTATGTAGAGAGTGTTTGATTGAAATTGTGACTCACTCAAACACAATTATGAATGAACTACGTGATTGAAAAAAATAAATCAATAGCTCATGGGATAAAAGAGTGCCCTTATTTTTAGGATATGTTGGTGGTCTAAGGGCCAATAAAAATACAAAATATTATGACATGGGTAGGATGTGATTATTTCCACCAAAGGTCCAAATGATTTCTTCTAGATATTCAAAATCTCGCTCTTAGTTTCTAGAGTCAATGATCTATTTACAATGTAAATAGTTAAATCATTTCTCGTTAGAAAAATATAAAATATAGGAAAGAGTAGGGTATACAAGAGATAAACCCTTGATTGAGATATGTCTTCCAATACCCATAAATTAAATTATTATGGTCTATAGTTAATCATTAAGAATCAAATATAGCTACTTCAAAAATTGAAACACCATAACAAATAATATTCCAAGGAATAATATGTGAACATGTTATCTATAACTCTATTTAAATAAATAAATCTCACCAGCCTATACCTATTTGTACTCCATGAATAATTTAAGTCTCAATATAAATAAAATGAGCTTTAAAATCCAATTAAACTAGTTGCTTCACAATTTAGTTGTATATTCACTTACATACCAAAAATATTAGAAAACTTACTTACATAGATTACTTCTCAAGTCAAGACCTCCGGTAAACCATCAAGACAAAACTAGTAGGAAGGGAAGGTGAAATTTTGACTCAATATTAACATAATTTTAATACTCAAATGTGTTAACAATGGAAGACAATCAAAATAAAAAATCATTAGGAAAAAGTAGGTGTAATCTTGGTGTTATTCTGACAACATTTTGGGATTATATTTGTTGACCCTTTATAATATCAAGAAATGATAATTATAATCTATCATGGTTATGATTCACTACCATAAATTTAATGTTTTTAATAAAAAAATATTAAATGTAATAACTAATCAGAAACTAATCTTTTGTGATAACACATCAAGGAAGGATAAGGATCCTATCATGATACAATTCCTAGGTATAACTTATAGGATGGAAGTGGATTTAATATCCAATGGAATACAATGTACAATTAATAATAGGGACTTTCTAGTATCCAATTTATTCCAATAACTAATCATTGATCCAAATAGGTTGAGATAGCTCATTACAAACCATTCCCAACGATATATTCATTGGGTCTTTACTCTAGCTTCATCCATCCCACATATGCTTATTCCCAAGATAAAACATCCCCTTCCATATGAACCATTTGCTATTAAATGTTAATCCTCAATAAATATTGAATAATAGATTTCTCCTATATATAAATAGATGTATTCAGTTCTCTTGATGAACCTAATGATATCCATATCCTTTGGGTTGACACTACCATGGAACTATGAATAACATTATCAGTTTTTGCCTTTTCCTTCACCCAGATCTTCACAAATTCTCCAAGTATTTCCATTTATATTTTAATTATACCTTATTGTGATAAACATATGAGACCAATGATGTAGGTCCTTTTCAACTTATTATGCATTTTGAATGATTTAAAATGTTTAGTTTTATATCTTATAGTCACCTATTATCCTCTACTTACTATCTTTGATTTCAATTGATCAAAATATATCACTTGCTCATCACTTGGTATTTTCACTAGCTATAAAATTTAGACTTATTATATGTTGAGGGGATGTTTGTGTGTTTACTTCTCTACCACTTGTCACCTTTTTTGCTTTCCACTACTTCCCCTTCATTATGTTCATGGTTTTCTTGGGGCCACATGGTCTTAGGTTCAATACTACCATTAGTATAGGGATTCAGGATCCTAGGATGGTGACAAATGGTGAAATCTCAAGGGCTCAAGGGCACAGAGATTTACATTGTTGGTATACTCTCAGCTTAGTAGGATTTTGTCACATAGATGGCTCTCACTACTCCAATCACCTGATAATGATTATATAAGGAACTATTATATCATCATCTTTGGGTTGGTAGAATTTTGACATGTGGATGGATCTCATTACTTGGAAACATTAAAAATAATTATTGATTTGAAAATATTTGATTGTGAAGAATTTCCATTTTTACGAATAACGACAAAGCAAAAGTAGTCTTGGGAAATAATAAGTAGGTTAGCCCAAAATAAAAATCCATTAAATAATTAATAAATTTAATCAAATCATATAATTACACATATTTAAACATGAGAAGTGAAAAAATAGTTTCAACTCAAAATGAAATCTGCTACAATTAAATCCCAAAATGTAAATAAACCCTAATTTTCAATAGAGACTTAGAGCAGATAAACATCATTCTGAATGAAATAGAAATGATTTAATAGTTAAATAAGAATTCAAATTAATAACATGATCATCTAAGTTATATTATTAATTGAATATGCATGAAACATGATCATCATATAGATAAAATATCAACAGTCTAACACAAGGCAAATGATTCTAGATAGGATGATGAGGGATAATTTGATCATACAATAGATTACATTTGACTTGAATTTTGAAATTACATGAATTATCATATAACTATGGTATGTATATTTATGTAATAAAAAATAAAATAAAATCTTTATGCTTATGTAAGAGAGTCTCCATTTGATATTTTGAATATAGGGTGTGTTGGACCAAAAAAATGGTGAATTTGGTAGGGATAATGCTACTCAACATTAAGAACCTAAAATACAAGTCATCAAACTCAACATGAAACACAAAACCAAAAATAACTCCTTAAAATAAAAATAGAAATATTAAAGCACTAAATTTTACCTCAATATGCGATATACTAAGTTTTATATATGTCTAATACCATCAGTGTGTGTTAAAAGTGATTGATTATTTTATGGCCCTTTCATTCATGTAAATAAATTTAATATTTTATAAAATAATTAGAATTTATGATAAGGACAATTTTGATGTTTGAATTGGGTATAAATTACATAGGTATTTCTCTATTACCAGCTAAACATCTATTGCCCTGACATAGATACCTTTGATCCCACTCATGGCCTTATTCCATTACCAACTAAGATGGAAAGCCTATGATGGAGATTTCCTGAATCACCCTTTCGAGGAAAGAATTTATATTTTATATTTCATTCAATTTCAATTTTGATATCTTTCTTTTAAAAAATTGTCATTATTTAGTCCATTAAGGATTGGGGACCAATCCATAGAGATAATGATAGAATCAGAAAATTCATAACTATTAAAATAAATCTAAATCAATCCAATGTTTACATTTTTATTTTAATTGTGAAATTAAGTGCAGTTTGATGGATTCAACAAGAAAATGAAATGTTTTTAAATTCATATATCCTATTTTGAATCACAATCCTTCAAATTTTAGAAATGCAAAAAGAAAATTATAGTAGCCTATGTAACTATTCAAATATGATCCACATTATAATTTCTAAACACTTTAAAATTATCACACTTTATTGTCCATAACATGAAGTTCCTCACCTATGGGAACATAAGGACACCACATTGCTATGACATAGTGCTATTTAAATCATTGTTGTTTATTATTTTAAGATCTAATTTTATTTTCATGTTGATAATCTAGTCTTCATGAAAAAAAAAATAATATGTAGTAAGGGAAATACAATAATGTCAAGACTACCCTTTCGAGAATTGAATTCTTATGTAAATCATATGAAAATATCTAATAAATGTTTGAAAATACATACTATAATCCAAAAAAGGATCAAAATATACAAAATAGCTTAAACCAACTAGAAAGGGAAAACCACAACACATTAAACAAATAAACCAACACAATAAAACTAAGTTAAAGAAAAAACACTAAAGTAAACACAGAAACCTAGAAACAAAAAATATGTACAAAATCTATACATAGAGGAACCTGGATATCGTTACTCAAACATGCTATTGGATGAAGTATCCATGAAGTAATGATTAAAATATTATCCACTAACTAGAAGTGGAAAATATTTACCCTAGATATATTTCAATCTAAATGAATTATATCCCAAAATATGAAATAATTGATAAGGACTAATGTACAAAGGACTGAACTTAGCATGCTGACCCTTTTTCTCAAGTGCTTTGTCCCATAACAAGACAAAATATTAAATATGAAAGGATTTCAATTATGATTTATTTTCAAACCATATGTTTAAAAGATTTTAATATTTACTAAAACTTTTTATAAATTCATCCCATTTATCTTTTAATTGGATCAAATTTAGTAATCAAGACTGGCCTCATGGATCTATCTCTATGTACTCTTGTATGAATTGATAAGTGGGTTTCTTGAGTTACATTGGGAAAATTGGATCTAATCCCTAGAAAAAAAAGAAAGGGGATGCGTTTAAATTTTTTTAACTTATTTTGTTATACCATAAAGCATATTTATGGAGAACATGCCAATTGTATGGGTTTGGTCAATTTCTTTCTTCACAACATTTAATAAATTCTTATTGGTAGACTCTTCCAAACTATTTCCTTGGGGATAATATTTTAAAGAGAATTTTAAGTGTAATTACATTTTGATAATCCCACTTAGTCATCTCTACTAATTTAAAAGTAGGTCTATGTTCACAAAAAGTAATAGAGGAGTCCTAAACTGAGTTATAATGTATTCTTCTAGAAATTAAATAGCTTATTTAGATATGTTATTCCTTGTCACTTTAGATTCGATCCACTTTGTACAATAGTCTATTATAGTGAGAATTAACTTGTGACCAACTAATGAGTTAGGATTAATGACTCTAATTAAGTCTAATCCTAATTAGATAAAGGTATGTTCTTATATTACTGATTAAAACATCATAGAAACACAAAACTCTCTCTTAGTAAATATATGACATGAATGAAAAATCCTCACATATATATAAGAATCTTCAAATAATATTGGCCAATAGTAGCCAACTCTAAGAATTATGTGAGTTATGACATTACCAAAAGGATGACCACTTCTTAGATTACCATGAAATGAATTCATCACTTATTATGCTTCATCCTTAGACATATGAAGTAAATCCCTTAATTATTCCTATGGTATATAACTCCTCTTTTCAACATGTAGTTTCCATCCTTTAATCTTAGTGTTCTTCTCTACATTGTATCAAAATGGGTTGGTGGATTTTTATAAATAAAATAATGAATAATTGAATCATACCATGAACTAAACTGAACTTCATACTAATTTAATTATGTAATGGAGATGTTGGGATCTACTTCTAAAATTATCTTAGACAAACCTTGACTACATAACAATTTCAGAGGTTTCATTTCAATTTCATATTATTCAATTTTAACAACCCATCATCCTATTATCTCACTTAGCTCATTCTATCCTAACATTTTCTTGACTACAGGGTCTAGAACTATGGCATGTAGCTTGTTACTCAATATATAATGATGAAATGTTTTGAATACCTTCACTAATGTGTAGGCTTATTTATCCAAAGTAAGGCATTTTAGTTTAATTTATTTAAAATATATTCTCATAAAATCTATGGGCTGCTTTATATCTTTCAACATTTATGTCAACACCACTGTATTCATGTGATTAGAAGCAAAATAATAAAGATAGAAATATTTAGCATAATCTAGACTGACCAATACGTGAGCTTTCCTAATTACATCCTTGATCTCATAAAATTCCTTCTTTAAATAAGTATCTTACTTGATCTTCATTTCTTGTTTTACCATAACATTCAAAGGCTTAGTGATCTCAAAAAAACTAGAAATAAACATTCATACAAAATTGACAAAAAATGATTTCAACTCTTTCTTACTATATGGTAGCTTAATTTTTAAAATAACATTATCTCATTCTGGGTCAATTTTCATACCCTCTTTGGTGATATTGAGACCTATAAGCTTACCTTGAGTTGCATATAAGACACATTTTTTGGAGTAATAGATATACCAAACCTTCTATAGAATTTAGAAAACTTATCTAGATGACTACAATGATTTGATCTATATATAAAAAGTACAATGAATTAATTCATGTATAATATTATTAAATTACCAATTATTCCTTTAAAATTAGTCTCCATAGATTGCTAAAATGTGTCATCAACATTAAGAAAATGAAATGGAATTTTTTCATAGTCATAGGTTTCTCACTTAGTAGTGAAAGCTATTTTTGATTTATCTACTCTATCTACTAAGATTTGGTTGTATCCTAAGAATACATCCAAAAAGGACATCATCTTTAAACCATTGACCTATTTAATGCCTTCAACAAGTGAAGGCAAGGATTAGTTATATTAATTTGATATACGATTGATATTTTTAAAATCTAAACAAAGGTGAATTTATCCAATTTTATTCCCATATATAATAGGTTTAATACCCAAGTTGAATGGTACACCAAAAATATAATGCTATCTTATTATCCTAGTTTTTGAAAAATTGTCAAGAAGTTAAAATTAGTAAGATTAAAAATTTGGTCAAAAGTATAATTTTTTTTATTTGAGGATATTTGATTCTAAGTCAAAATTATACTTAAAAAGGTTAAAATTTTCCTAATAGTACCTTATTTATTCTAAAATTTTAATTATTATAAAAAGACCCCTATGATTCAAAAATCCTTAGTAAACATCACTAATGGATCATGATAGTATTGTAAACAACTCCATCAAATCTTGATTACTTTAAAATCACACCTTGCAAAACCCAATGGGAGTGCAATCAATACCATCAGATCCTAAAATATTTGTTGATAGCCCCACTAGATCTTTATAGGCATGATAGAATATATGAAAATTTATGATACCCCTATAAATTTTTATCATAGACTCTAACATATATGCACAAACATTTTTTTTTTTTGCATTTCATGTAGAGAGATCCCTATTTTCTCAACCATTAATGACATTTAACCTCTACACGTGTGAAAGTGTATATATTACAATATTGAGTATTTGATTTCATTTTCATTGTATAAATTTCAACCCCTTCTTATCAATCTTGTCTAATTTTGATGTATACTCCATTTATTCACTGGTAATCATTAACTACTCTATTTTTTTGTAATCAGACACTAGGGTTTTGAGTTTATAAAATAGGTAATCTCCTTCATCTTCTTATTTCATTTTGCCTTTAGTTATCTATTATTATCTACAAACCAACATGTTTCTAAATTTTTGGTGTTTTGAAGTGAATTAAAACTATTCCCTTGAAAAATCTCAAAAACCATAGTATTTTTAATTTTTCTACTTCTCTAAAATTATTCACTTACCTATTTTAGATCACTGTGTTCTTGATCACACCTTCACCAAAATTTGAGCCCTTCTTGTATCACTAAAGGATCTTAAGTCACCTACTTGCAACCCCATTGGGTCTCTATATGGGTTCTCACATGACTATTGGATCCTGACAAGCATGCTATCACAACCATGCAATTTGATGTTAGTCTTTAAACTACCCTTAGAACCTAATGTTATTTCTTATAGCCTCATCAAACTTTGGGCATCCTTTAAAAAAATTTAAAAATAAATAGGGTTGTATCTAATTTATCAATAGTTCCTTTTTACTGATGTGGTACAATGAAAAGTTTATCATTCATAAGGTGTGATTATTTTTTATGTCAACATCTGATATTCCAACCAAAGGTACTCAAAAGAAAACTCCTCCAAATGAAATATTGTAGGGAGAAGAAGGATAAAAAATGAAATACCTTTTTCGTGGTGTTTTTCCTCCATCAAACTTGGATCCAAATGTTGAGAATATAATTGTATTTGATGTGGGTCATATCTACATGGAATAATTTTGAACATAATTAATGGGGTGCATAAAATAAATTATGGTTATATTATACATGATAGTGGATTAGTAAATGCATCTACTTTTCTGAATTCAATGTAATTTCTAGAATTAGTCATGACCATAGTTGAACATTATAACTCTAATAAAATTTATGTTTTGAAATCTAAAGGATAATTTATTATATGTTTATATCTATAACATATTGATAAGGTATTGTAATTTCTTAAACAAGAATATTATGTTGAATTGTATCCTACTTTAACTCAATAGTTCTCGGAAGATAATGCCAATTCTTATGCAAAATAGGTGAATAAGCAATGGCTAACAAAACCTAAACATACAAAAACAAGACTTACAAAAAATATTTATAGGTTGGAATTCATGAATGAATTAAATGACATGATCACACTCTTACATAGAGTAGTTAGAAGCCTGACTGCAAGGAAATTTCAAACTTGGATATATCGATACATATAGATCACTCATAAAAATAATAAATGAATCAATTTGGGGTATTTGGTCAATAATCAATTTATAATTATTTAATCAAAGTCAAAATAATTTCTATATTATATATAAATTCATATCTAGTACATGTAATTACCAGGAAGAGATTATATTGGGGATTGAATTAGGTAGGAAACATCAAAACTATGAAGATATATGAGATCTACTCTCAACTCTCCCTAAAATAAAGTGATCATCATTTTAGAAGGTTAAATGATGCATTCCTACAATATGTCATCCACATGTTTGCAAAAAGAGTCCTATAACATGAGGATATATATGAAGGAATTGATAGAGATTGATATATGGGGAGCTTAGTTCATTTAATTTCCCACTTTGTCCTATCTGAGGGTTTGTGAATGTGAGTTTTTACCATACATTATTTCTAGGTATGTTAATAATTAATGGGATTTAATGGAATTGGTAAGATAATTGGTTGAGACTCATAAATACCTAACCAGTAAACATAAACATGGAGTGAAGTTTCCCATTTCCATAGGTAGGTATACATGTTCATCATTGATTAAAGAAAATTTAGTTGAAGATGACATGGTACATGTCACTATAAGGACATTTAAAAGTAGAGATTTATTTGATATAAGAGGTTTAATGTCACATACTTGGTTTTTCATATCAAAATTTACCTCATTTTGAATACTATTGGTTGGATTTTAATTAAAAAAAAGATGTGAGGATAATAGATTGTTGATGATTTATAGTAAAATAGGTTAATGCATTTAGGATTATAAAATTTCTTAAGAAAATATTGGATGATGAAGATATATTGGACCCCAATTTTCAAAAGGAGAAACTTGAGTTGAAATTAATTCCCAAGGTTGATAAGATTAATAAAGAATCAACCTCTCTTATGAGCATAAATCAAGATGTAATTGAGAGAACAATGCAATGGCTAAAGGACAAAGGAGTTTGTTACATCTTGATTCTTCATTACGCAAACTTACTTGATTATCTATGGATATTTATAATTGAATAATTTGATTTGGTATGTATTAACTAAGCTTTGAGATATATGTTTTATGAGATAGTTGGATATTGTTTAGGTTGCATGATTATGTTGCTATGAGTTAGTTGTAGTGTACATGTTTACATTATGATCATGTTGATTTATTATTTTAGCTATATTATATGATGTATGTATATCATGATGTTATGGTCTAACTACCTACTTATTTTGAGGTTGATGTAGGAGAACTCGTCCCTCAGAGCATGATGGAGGGAGAGCATCATCAAAGAGGGTGATGTATATGGAGATGTCAAAGGAAGATAGAGAAACCGACTAGAACCCTACACACACCACATTATTAATACATGTTAAATGCATAATGGAATGGTTAGCATAGTGTGTTTTGATGTTATTTACATTATATAGTTGTTTATACATGGTTGATAGCATATTTTAAATGGTTATATATATATATATATATATATATATATATATTTCATCTTTTGTGATGTGTGTGTGACCATTAATGATTTTAGAAACGTGATTTACATAATTAGATTAAATTTGAGGTTATTGATTTCTAAATTAATCCTTAAGATATTTGAAGTGCTAATTTAATTAGAAAATATATGGATTTTTGAAATTATAAATAAAATAAATAAAATATAATAATTTCTAATTAAGAGGAAAAAATAAAAAAAGTGAAGAAATTAGTAAAATAAATAAAAGGGATGAAAATAATAATAATAATAATAATAATAATAATAATAATAATAATAATA